>OOFC01015094.1:0-18084 GCA_900323345.1 Pseudochromis fuscus
TAAAAGAAACAGTCTGATACCGCTACCGTAGTCAGGGGGTGTATATTGTGATTGCACTAACGTTTGATTTACCGTAGCGGTATCAGACTGTTTCATTTACGTGTTTACTGAATCAGGGAAAAGTTCCCTCCACGTTTGTGATGCACTAACTACGTGATAAAAAGTTGCACTACCTGTTGTACCTTGCTGTTGGTAAAAGATAAAACTATGTCACTGACGTTACCTCGGAGAAAAAAATAAAACAGCTGTTCATGTAGCTTTGAACTGTGACAAATGGAGTTGGAAATACATTGTTTTCAACGAAGGCGGTGCAAATACCGGTAAGAGCTACTGGTACGTACGGTACCATATTGTGAATGTACTAGCTTGTTTTGGAGTGAACGGAGTTGTCAGAACGTTGATTTGTTTTCTATTAATAAAGTTTGACTGACTGACTTATCTGACTGTTTTGTTGACATTCACTTTAGCACAGCTTCATCTAGATGGATGATAACACAACTCCAGCCACTACAGTAGTTTCTATTCTATGCGTCTTATATATGAAAACAGTTTTAAAATAGGCCATTCATTGAAGGTGTGCCTTATAATCCGATGCATCTTATAGTGAGGAAAATACGGTACACATTTACATGTTGGACCACAAGCCATTGGTTACTTTGATTAATGTCCTACATGTTTAGAATATATAGGTTATATATAGAAATGGATGAAGTAAACAAGGCTCAAAAATGAGGCTGATGAAAAATGCAAAAAAGTGCAATGCTCCCGATGGCCACTAGAGGCTAGCTCCAAAAACCTCTGGCTCCAATTGGCTTCAATTTAAAAATCCCGATTTTCAATCTTAAAATACTCAGTCAACACATTTTTTCTACAAGTCATTCTGATGTCAAAAAAGTAAATTTATCTTATCAGTGATCAGGTGGTCCGTCTGAAAAAGAAATCATAATTAAGTAAGTCTTCAAAATGTGGAAGATTTAGGGGCGTGGTTAGTTTGATCGACAGGTCTGGTCTCCAATGAGAGCAGTGCTGATGTCGGGTCTCATACACATGGGAGAGAAACTGAGTGGCAGCTTCTTCTAATTCAAAACACTTTGTTGTCTTCATGAATTGAAACCACACTATTTTTCAATAAACTCCAAACATGATGTCATTGGTCCTCTTCAGTCCGTCTAAGATGGACTCTCTGCAGCAGTAGAGGTTGTCAAACCTCTGCTCAGTGACTGACTGACGTTCATGCTGGAACACACAATTAAAAAATAATCCTGCATGTGGTGAGGAAAGTTCTCTAATCTAAAAACCCTTGCTATTTACTAAAATATATCCATGTTTGTGTGCCCATCTTGGGTTCAAGAGCCCGCCTCCTCACTTCCCCCTTCATATCCAAATATGGTCGCTTCTGGCTCCAAAAAACCAACATGGTGATGTTCAATTTCCAAAGTACTGGCTTTAAATGCTTTTTCTAATGCAGGCTGTGTTTTCTCCCGTTGCAGACCCTCCTATGTCGTCCCAACCAACTTGTTCCAGGGGATCAAAGCCATAAATCCCATGTTCAGAGGATATTCTCAGCAGGTGGGCCATCCCATCACGATGACATAAATGTGCAACGTTTTCATTCTGGAAATAAAATATGAGAACACCTGTCACAGTTTCGGACATGTTTAAAAGTGATTGCTAAATTTATTTTGTTTATATATTGAAATGTAATCAGCTGTTGTAAGCTTAGTATTTGTGGTTTGCAAATATGTAAAGATGAATCGTGTTTGTAGTGACTCGGGCTTGGGTAATGCACTATTTCTCTCATCATTAAACTTTTTGAGGATTTTTTTCTGGGTGTAGAATTTGTGCTGAGCTGAGGTTATTACTGCTCTGACCCCAGACTGTTAAGATGTCCCAGATCTTATACAGTCTCTCCTATTTCTCTTCCACTCCATATCACTCCGCTCTCATTCCTCTACAGAAATTACATTAGCTCCAGCTCAAATCACTCAGTCAGATGAACTGAATCTTCTGCCTTTCAGTTACTAACAGAGCTGCTGACTTTCACACATACAAATCTGCACATTAGGCTTAAAGATAAATAGCTTGATTTGATTCCAGGTGGTGCTTGAAAGTAGATCTTTATGCGTTATAGACATAAAGGATTTCAGGAGACGTTAAACTCCAGCAGTTCTTGTCTTTGGCCAGTGTCTGTAAATAAGGGATTTATGAGCCTGAATGGTGAAATGATAAAAGGCCCTGTTTCCTCTTGACTTGCCAGTGTTTGTTCAGAGGAGTTAGCTGAGGAATATTCATTTGTCACGCCACGCTGGGCTGCACAGCCTTGGATTTAGCATTGAAGTTAACATTCCAGCTCCTGGGAGAGGAGAGTTCATTTGGCTTGAAGAAGGAGATTGGATGTCTGAGGTTCATTAAGTTTGATTACACATTCATGAGCATTTGGTTTCGGATTCTGCGATCCAGAATTGGGATAAACAAGGAGGTGAAGTGGTTGTTGTATGTAATTTGGGAAAAGATTAGCTTTGGGAAAGCATTACTGTGTCTGTCAAACTCGATTATATTTTGGAAGAATTAGTGCAGAGCTGCAGTTTAATGTTCTGTTCAGGGAGAGGAAATTATCTTTTTCCACCGAGTATTGTGACCAAAATAACTCACGTTTTACCAGCTAGAAATAATTGGCTATCTCAGCTAAGGCTTTGTGTTTTTATCCTCACTCGACCTCTAGGACTCCCAGGAGTTCCTGCGCTGCTTGATGGATCAGCTACACGAGGAGCTGAAGGAGCCGCTGGCTGAGCTCTACGACCAGTCCAACGGCATCGCAGTGGACGATGGCCCCGAGGAGGACAACCACAGCCAGTCAGACAACGACTTCCAGTCGTGCGAGTCCTGCGGCAGCAGCGAGAGGGCCGATAACGAGGTGCAGGGAGGGAATGTGCTGATAGACGACACCAACGAGGCGGAGATGCTGATTCCTGAGCAAGATGAGATCCAGGCTAACAGAGAGTGGCAGAAGGAGAAGAATATGATTAATGACCTTTATCGCTCCGGGGTTAATGGTGTCATGGGTGGAAGCACTGGAGCGGACATCGACAAGGATGTTGACACCACCACCGAGACCACGCCTATTATCAGCAGCCAGGGAGCCATCAAGGTTCAGAGCAGAACATCAGGTAAACACGGAGCAGAAGACACACACAGGCTCACAACATCTGTCATAGTTATCATTTTATTTACAATACACTGGATTGTATAACTGATCAAATTCATGACCTTATAAGTATATAAAGCTTGGTCCTCTCTCCATCAGATTGCTTTCCAGATATCCAAATGTCCAACACCACCAGACCACAGAGTCCAGTCCCCATGGAAGGTCACATTCCTAAAATGTCCAGCAGCCCTCCCAAAGCTGCCTCTGGCTGGCCCAGCCTGAACCCTGCACACAAGAAAGGTATGGAGCTGTGGTTGGCAGAGGCCTATCATATCCAGACTGTGAGCTTCAAATCTAAAGGGAGGCTAACAAAACAGCAATATCCCCAATCCTGAGTCCTGTGTGAGACTTACTGTGCTGTAAATCACTATTCTCATATTTGTCTGTCTTTCTACAGCAGTGACCACATTCTCCCCACCAAAGAGCAAACGTCAGAAGAAATATCGCAGCGTCATCTCAGACGTGTTCGATGGGACCATTGTCAGCTCTGTTCAGTGCCTCACCTGCGATCGGGTTAGTGTGGTTTATGTTTGTCCGTCTGTTAGCAACAATGCGGAAAAACTTAAAAACAGATCTTAATGAATCTTTTTGGAGAGATGGGATATTACCCAAGGAACAAATTATATTTTGGCCAAGCTCGGACATTAAGTCCGTCAATTCCTTGTCCTGTGTTTTAAAAATTCATAACTTTGTCACACTGTAGTGGATTTTGTTGTAAGTGTACTCACATGTAGGACGATAATATCTAGAATCTGAGACAGTTTGATAGAGATCAGATTTAATTTGTGGACACAGTAGATCAAAACAATCACATGTACATGGATTATGCCTTGACACAGGTTTGTACTCTCGGAGTATTGTCTAGTTCATTGTCCTCTGTGTGTTGACCACAGACTGTATATGGACGGAGCAACCAGTGCTCAAACTGAGACCAATGCAAAATTGCAATACTCCTGATGGCCACTAGATGCTGGCTCCAAGTTACATCAGCATTTGTAATCATACTCAGTTTTCATTCCACAAGTTATTCTGATGTCATGAGCTAAAGTCAGCTCTTCTTATCAGTGATCAGGTGGTCCATCTGGGAAAAGAAACCCTCACTAATTAGATATTAGGCTTCAAAAAGAGGAATATTTAGTTTGATGGAAAGGCTGGGTCTCCAATGAGACCAGACCTGGATCCAAGAAACCAACATGGCAGCGTTTAAATGCTGATCTCCTGGATTCATAATGTGACTCCACAAACTAGAAATGATGTCACATTAGTTTTGTCTATACACAGTCTACAGGCTACAGAGAGATGGTGAGGAGTAGAAAACAGGGTCCTGAACATGAAACATTATGAATGAGGTGTGTGCTCCTGTTGGTGTGGTTGTAACATGTGGTGATATTTGTGCTGTAGGAATAATATTCTGCTGCAGTTTAAGTTACAGTTCCTGCAAAACGATGAAAAGAAAAATGAATCTTTAATGTCTGTGGCTCTCAGGTGTCTGTGACCCTGGAGAACTTCCAGGATATCTCGTTGCCCATCCCGGGGAAGGAAGACCTGGCCAAGCTCCACTCGTCCACCCACCAGACCTCCCTGGTAAAAGCTGGCTCCTGTGGGGAAGCATATGCACCACAGGGGTGGATAGCATTTGTCATGGAGTACATCAAGAGGTGTGTATTTAACCTGTACGCTGTATTTATTTATTTACAATCTCACATGAGGTATTAGTCAGTGGCTGATCACTTTGTTCACCTCTGTGTTTGTTTGTTTGTTTTTAGTTGGTTCTGGGGTCCAGTGGTCACGTTACAAGACTGCCTTGCAGCTTTCTTTGCCAGAGATGAATTAAAGGGTAAACAAATGGGTGGAAAAATATGTCCTACAAGCACAAACATGAGGATTGATGTCTCAGTAACTGTGTGTTTGTTGTTTTCTAGGAGACAACATGTACAGCTGTGAAAAATGCAAGAAGTGAGTAATTTAAAATGCGTTTGCTTCATACTGAACTGGACAATAATCTTGTTTAAATGAACTAAAAACATTTTTTTTTTTTTTTTTTAAATGACTGATCTCCTTCATCTCTTCTCAGATTACGAAACGGAGTTAAATTCTGTAAAATGCAAAGTTTGCCAGAGGTACACCAACAGTTTTAGTAATTTATACCATGAAAGAAACTAAAACATTTTCCATTATACCTTCAAATATATAAAAATCATGTTTTCCTTTTCTCCAGATCCTGTGTATTCACTTGAAGCGCTTCAGACATGAACTGATGTTCTCCACCAAGATAAGCACCCACGTCTCTTTCCCACTTGAGGGCCTGGACCTGCAGCCTTTCCTGGCCAAAGACAGCTCCGCCCAGACCACCAACTATGACCTGCTGTCAGTCATCTGTCACCACGGCACTGCCAGCAGTGAGTGGGCGGAGTCGCTCCCCTTTCTGTATGAGACTGGGGCAGCTGCCATCAGTTGGCACATGCGAGTGTCCTGCATTCATTTGCCTGTAAAAAAAATTCACACGTACTTGTGAGATTTGTGAATGTCGTTCTAACACATTCCCCTGTTTCATCCCAGGTGGCCACTACATAGCCTACTGCAGGAATGATGTGAACAATCTGTGGTATGAATTCGATGACCAAAGTGTGACCGAGGTGTCCGAGTCCTGTGTCCAGAACGCCGAAGCTTATGTGCTCTTCTATAAGTAAGCCAACGCACTCGGCCTCAACAGTCAAGCAGTTGTAAACGAGAAAGTCATTTATCTGAGTAACATTTAAAATTCACAGCGCTGCTTTGATGTCACAGCACTGATTAATGTTTGTTCTGCTTCTGTCACAGAAAGAGCAACGAGGACGCGCTGAAAGAACGTAGGAGGGTGTCGGGTTTATTCAACATGATGGAGCCCAGCCTTCTGCAGTTCTACATCTCTCGCCAGTGGTTTAACAAGTTCAAGACCTTTGCTGAGCCGGGGCCCATTTCCAACGATGACTTCCTGTGTTTGCATGGAGGTGCGTGTGACTGTTGTGTTTTCTTTTTTCCCGTTTTTTTCCCCCTGAAAC
The DNA here is from genome assembly GCA_900323345.1 of Pseudochromis fuscus. NCBI lineage: Eukaryota > Metazoa > Chordata > Actinopteri > Pseudochromidae > Pseudochromis > Pseudochromis fuscus. The sequence continues at coordinate 6,247 of OOFC01015094.1, forward strand.
CACCCCGAGGTCGAAATGTCCTTTCCGTTGCCCCCTGTCCAAACAGTTAGTGGAAAAATTGTGCTATGGCCTTAATGCAGCTTTTGCCTTTGTCCTGGCTGTGGGCATTTTGATTTTGACAAAGACTGCACAGTGTTCCCATCACAGCGTGGCCAACTTCAAAAGGGGGTTTTACATCTCTTGTGAAGATGATCCTTCTTTCTCCTTTTAGCAGAGACGAGAGCCTAAAGTTGGTTCATGCAATTCGAGCTCTTTTCTTCCACGGCCTCGGTTCAGTGAAGATTATGGAAGTAAAAAATTAAGAATGTAAATTTATGATGAAGCTGTTCGCAGCACAGAATGTCTTCCTCAGTGTAAATAAGCACCTACAGGTTGTTTCCACCTTTGCAGCCACCAGCACATAAGCACATAATAACTGGCTAGTCAGGTACATAAGTAGAGATAATATCAGTGCACTGAAACCACGATTGCTGTGCGGCCACTTGTTTTATTTTTTATGAAAATCCCGAGGTATCACAGCCTATTTTCACTTTCCTGTTGGAGATGTGAGACCAGAAGTGCATATTTATGTGAGCTCAGCCTTTTATTTTGAGGGAGAACTTTTTCAAATAAATAGCCTTTTAATGGTGGTTACACAGAAGTTTTTACAATAATTTCACTTTGAATTATTCATTCCAATTTTAAGTATCTGAGATAAAAGAAGAGAATTTAAAGGATCTAAGGACCCACTACATTGATGATTCATACAGATGAGTGTAATTATAGCTTTATCGAGCATTGAAGTGTCACGTTTCATTATACTGGTCTGCTGGGTCCTACTGCAGACTTTTATTGTTTTTCATCATTTCTGGAGCTTGATTGATGTTTTGCATTATAAATCAATAAGGAAAGGCATCATGAAATATTCAGGGAGGGGTGGTGTAGATTTTAAGTCTGGGGACACTGCTGCTCGTATCGTTCTCATGTCTCTAAATGAACAGATTTTACTGTTTACTGACAAAATGTTCTTCTGCATTAACACAGAGGGATAGTTTTTTTTCTCACTCTTCACTTTGAATGATTGAATATTAATAGTCAACACATATTTTATTATCTAGGTTCAGCTATATTGGATAAATTATTCGTGAATTGAAATTTGACGATAAAGTAGGATTAGAGAAGTGAAGCCTGGAGGAAAAGGAAAAGAGACTCTTTAAACCATAATAAACCTTGCAGCAGTGAGCCAGGAAAATTAATATTGGAGTCAAATTAGACCATGCAGGCACTTCTGGCTCCAACCAGCCAACATGGTGCCATTCAAATGCCAAATTCCTTCAAAACATGACTCCATAATCCAACGGGTGATATCATGTTAGCTTCATCCAGTTCTATATTCAGTCTATAGTTCTGACCTTTAATCACTAGTTTCAATCAAGCTCAAAAATGCTTGATCTTAGAGATAGTATGGTTATTTTTGATGTGCTGGAAAGCTCCATCCAGAACTATAACAGGCATTAAACAGCAGGTTTTCACAGGCTGCGCAGTACTAACCATGATCCGTAAACAGAGGTGTTGTTGTGAGTGACTTTCTTTCCGAGTGGATTTATTCCGACGTATTTTCAGACATATCGGAAATATTTCACAAGCAAGAACCAGAGCCAATTTTTGTTTTCTTTTAACTACTTGGGACCACCCGGGGAGTCCTTACAGTCCAGCTTGGAATGGAAAATGATTGATTTCTATTACACAGTTGGAGCTGGGAGGTTGACAGATCGGTTCATTATTTCAGCTTCATATCCTGTTGAACATACAAGCAGTGTTTCCAACGCACATCCTCAATTACAAGAGATGCCCCTATATAAAGTCTTTAAAATGTGACGCTGTGCATGTCCTGTGTTTTCACCAGGTGTGCCGCCCAACAAAGCAACATTCATCGACGACCTGGTGGTGATGCTGCCGCAGAACGTGTGGGATCACCTCTACAGCAGGTACACGCACCGCGAGACTGGCTGGAGGCTCTATGCAGTCACAGATCTCACCGTTTTATTTCAGTTTTTTGTGGAGATGATTTTAATGTGTGTAAGTTTACGTGTGGTGTTTCCTGCAGGTACGGAGGGGGACCGGCTGTCAACCACCTGTACGTTTGCCACACGTGTCAGATCGAGATAGAAAAACTGGAGAAACGGCGTAAGTCAGAGCTGGACATGTTTGTCAGGGTAAGTATTGTTCTCCATACGTTCACTTGAAAGACTGTAATAGTGACTTGTCAGAGCAGCAGAGAGCTTTTTCAACAAAAAAAACTGGTCTGAGTGATAGTGCATTGTGTGTGAGTGAGCCGGGACTCATGGGTGTGTACAGGCCTATTCTCCAGCCTATTTAACCAGTTGATAGGCTGCATGTGTTGGTGCTCTTCACCCCGGCAGGAGATGAGAGGTGTGAGCCTGATGAAAGCCTTATCATTAATGCATTGGGACAGATGCAGCTGTTATTGCCTGCTCAGTGTGCCCACTCACACAATGGCTGCTCAGAGGAGAGATAAATGGTGTGTGTGTTGCTGTGTGTGTGTGTGCATGAAAGAAAAAGCTTCGGTAAGCTAACAAGAGGACGAGGAGAACAGGGATTGTGTCATTTCCAAGAAAGATGAAATTGGTGCAGTGTGGTGTTAAGACTGTCTTCTAATTGGAATAACTACCAAAGAGAATTGATTAGGTTTTCCATCTCCTCTCCTCTCAATCCTTTCATCCTCACTTAATTTTTTTTGCCCCCCTCCCCTCTCCTCTCCTCTCCTCTCCTCTCCCCAACCACCACCCCACCTACCCCTCCTCTTTCTCCTCCCCATCCCTTTGCGTCCTTTCTCCTCCCTCTTGTCTCTGCCACTCACTCCTCCCCCACTTCCTCCCTCTCTCTCTCCCTCTCTCTGTAGCTGAACAAGGCGTTCCAGGAGGAGGAGTCTCCAGTGGTCATATACTGCATCAGCATGCAGTGGTTTCGTGAGTGGGAGGGCTTTGTCAAAGGAAAAGACAATGGTAATTGGACAGAAGTCTTGCCTTTCCACCCCCAGTCCTCTTTAAATGTCTGATTAAAAGGTTAAATGTTTCCCACGTGACCCCAGCTCCTCATATCTCATGATGATTTACAACGGAAAAGCTGAGGATTTTATTCGATACACATTTGTCTTTTAAAACAAACGGTCAGTCTGCACATTTTTATAGATGTGACGGTGCATTTTTTGTTTTTTTTTTAAGTAGAAAATCCAAATCCTGTGGTTATCAGAATCAGCTCATGTTGAAAAGAAACTGTGGAGTCCCATTTCTTTCTCTTGATTTATCTTCAAAGAATTTGCTTTGGTCCCCCGAGTCAGGTTTCTACTCTGCTACAGCAAAATGAAGCGTCAAAATACATTTCATTTTTATTCCACTTGTTCTCATTTTTTTGTTGCTTCCCTTGCTTTGTATTGTCACATCTATTTATAACAGCTTGCATCTGGCACGTCTGCAAACGTCTTTTTTTCCCTCTGACTTCTGCTCCTCTAATATTTGTTTTCTCTCTGTAGCAAATGGGGGAGCAGAAATTGCTTTTCATGGTGTGACAAAAACATTTGACATTTTAACATCATTGCTCTTTGAAACCATTAGGATTGTGAAAGTATCTGTAAAAAATCGAGCATGCGTATTACTGCTGTATGTAATTGTTGTTTTATCTTTTTCTAAGATCCACCGGGACCCATTGATAACTCCAAGATAACTGTAAACAAGAATGGCCATTTAACGCTCAAACAAGGTACAAATGTTGTTATTAAATCTTTATGTGGTGTTTCTTTTTCTCTGCTTTTATACTGCAGGAAAGTATTTGTCTGATTCTTTGTTTGGGGATTGTAAGAGCTAGAAACTGACCTTTTACTAGAAGAATTCTTGCTGTGGGTTGTGGAGTTGTCTTTTACTATTTTCTGATAGTACTGATATATAAGTGTGTGCTCGCACTGACCTTGCAGGGGCGGACTCGGGGCAGATCTCAGAAGAAACGTGGAACTTTCTCCACTCCATCTACGGCGGCGGTCCGCTGGTGACGGTTCGGCCAAACATCAGCCACCCGGAAGCTGAATCATCGATGTCGGAGGAGAAGATCGAGGTGGAGACGCGCTCCGTTTAATCAAGCGCTTTGTCAGTAAACAGTAAAATGAAAAACATTTTTAAAAAATGAAAAAGCCTTTTATTTTGCACTTGACTTTTATTTCAAAAGCATTCAAGCAAAGGACCTCATCTTTACTGCTATGTGACAGCCTTTGACAGAGGGGAATTAACATGTCTGAAAGGGTTTTGTCATGTTGTACAAATCTGTATAAAGAGCTCTTAAATTTCTATTAGCACTGTAGTATTCATGTGTCAGGACGTTTTCAGAACCAAGCATTTAAATTATGTGCAGCTAAAAATTCCACTGAATGCCATATTTCCTTCTTTTTTTTTGTTCTTGACCAAATGAGCACATATTGTATGTCCATGTGTTGCTGGTATCGATGAATCACAATACATCTTGCTGTAGATATATCACACATTTTTCCTGTTGTAAGAGAATATTGTCCACTGAATGGTAAGGAGAGAAAAATGTGACACTTAAGGTGATGAAAATCAAAAGGTTATGAAGGGACTAATTGCTGAGTAGTCTCAGGAATGAATTTTGTGTTTTTGCACTGTTCTGTAGACGTACAAATTGGCATGCTCACGCAAATGTCTGGTTTGTATTTGAATGTACCAGTACTGATAGTTTGTTGGTCAAGACTCAGCACATGGTTATTTATCACAGAAGGAACTGATTTATTATGATGTCAATAGATTTTTTTGTAGTAGAATATGTGGCAGGCATACTCTGTTAAGAATGCATGCTTTAACACTCAATCCCAATTTAACATCACATGTAACTGCATGTAAATGCAAAGCTGCTCATAACATGTGCACGCAATCCGGATCTCTCTTCACTAAATTGTACAGCTACAGAAAGAATATTGTAGTATGTAATAATCAGCATCATCATCAGCGATCTAATTAAAGGCATTATTTTTGTGTATGGGCATGGTGTTGCTTAATGTGTTGACTGATAGGGGGTCAACAGAATGCTGTACTCCAAGTTTTTTGCATATGAGTAAATGATTTTTGCTGGCTGACACTATTAAAACTTGATGAAAACATGTTGAACACTGTGGCCCCATTGATTTTGTCACTGATTTGGTGGATGGGGTTGGGGGGGAAGAGAGGGTAAATAAGAAAGAGAAAAGTCAATTATACTACATGTTGTGCGTCATAAAAGTGTCAATAAACAGTTGGGATTCGGACGAGGTGACATCGGGAGTGAGTGACCGGTTGCACCGTTGGCAGGAGCAGAAAATGTACAGGATAGTGTTGCATTTTGACGAGAGCGGCTGAGTCGGCTCACACACCCCGACCAGTTGACTGGATTGAAAACATGGCTGCGGCCGAACGTGCAGCAAATTTACGGAAGTGAGGTATGTGTAATTCTACAAAAGCTGTTTAGAAGTGTACCTCCAGTTAGCTGCTCGTAGCGGAGCAAATGACAAAAACCTGAATTTACTAGCCCACCAAAAATGTGTGCGGCCGTCATTGTTGGCAGTGAATAAAATACATCGGCAAAGTTATGCGCGGAACAATCAGCTAGCTTGGTTAGCTAATATCCGACTGGCTGCTGCGGCTAGCTAACTGGTTACTAACAGCCGTCATACCGCTTGGCTCGCTAACCAGGCTACTTGTGTGTGTGTGTGGACGCAGCAGTTGAGATATAAACCTCGGAGAAACACAATGTTAGTAGCGTTTCTCTTCCGCTATATGTTGTATTATTGGTGTAGTTAGCGTCTGTGTCGAGCTAGCTAGCATGTGCCCTATGCCAGTAACGTTACCAGAGGGGCTACATCTGAACCGACTCTCCTGCACGATGCAGTTAACAGGACAACTAGCGAAGGTAACCTTAGCTAACTAGTCGATCACAACAGGAAAAAAGAGGGGGAAATGACTTTGGTGTGATTGCAGTGCAGTTGTTTTGTTGAGAACCACAGTTAACGTGTAAAGATGGGGGTTTAATGCCACTGGTGCAACAGTCTGCAGTTTGGTGTCTGCAGCGTTAATGTTTTATATTTAGACTCGGAGAGCTAACGGTAAGTTAGTTTTTTGTTTTAACCGTGAACTTCAGAGTTCACCTGCTGCAAACTAGTCCTTAACTTACCCGGCGACACGTGCTGCTGCACCGCCGGCTGGTCTGGTTAGTTTACCAGCATCCTCATGTCTCCAACTTTGTCGGTGGCTGGTTAGCCGGGATGTTGGGATTCTCATCGGTATGTACACCAGCACCACTTCGCGGATTTTTGGTTGCCAGTAGGCCCTGTGGAAGTGTTGAACTACAGGTCAGGAGCAGGGGTGAGAACAGTGCATTGTTTGTTTATCATAAAGTAATTTTCCCACCCTGGACCCAGTAACGACCGTTAGCTTAGCTCGGTGCCAACAATAGCCTCCACACTTTGCTTGTTTACCAGTGGATCTTACGGTTTATTCATCTTAATATAAGCAGTGTGTTTAGTTGAGGCGGTGGCACATGACAAGGAATCATTACCACAATAGTAATGCAGTCAAATCAGCACGTGCTAACATAACTTCACAACCAAACAAGCGCGTGAAAGAAGATCAGGAAGTGGGTTGATTGAGAGTTACAGTCGCACATGTGTCCTGACCATGGAGCTGCACTGACTAATAACATACTTTGGGTTTGACACGACACCTTTATGGTTACACTGACCCTGTCTTGGGAGGTATCTCAGGGTGAGTACTTATACATTAGTATAGTGTTAATATAGTAAATAACATTGTCCGACCGACTATGTTAAATTAGAACCAGTAGGATCAGGGAACGTTTAATCATATGCTCATTGTAATCATTACACATTATCACAGTTAATTGTTTACATATGAAACAAAAACACACCCCCATAATGTGACATCTTTCTTGAGATCCACCACTGTCCGCTCCTGTTTAACCAACAGTAGACAGAGGATACATATAAAACTGTTTTTTTTTTTTGGTCTGTGGTTCTGAACCTGTTTATAAAGCAGAGCAGCGTCCACTTGTGACCCTGTTGTCAGATGTTATGGCCTCAGTGCTGGCAAGAGTTATGAGCAGTTCAGCCACAGAGAGGTTTATCTCTGATGTCAGATTATCAGATTTTTATTATTTTTTTTAGATTTATTGCACTTTTATAGGCCTGGAGCATCCAATGTTTATTTACGCTAACGTGAGTCGGAATAAAATGTGTGTTAGGGGAATAATTTTTATTTTCTGTCTTTTTCAGTAGTCTTTCAACCTATCAGATTGATCTGTTTTAGGTGCAGAATGACTGACCTTGTGTGTGTTTGTATATATTTGAATGTTCAGTGTGTATACTGCAGTTTAGCGCCTATTCACTACCCGCTCTGCAGCCAAGCCGACCCTTGTCTGTACCTACTTAGTAACAGCGTAGACTGGGAAATATGCAGGCCACTTGCACTCTTTATTTTACAACATTCCACTTGGTACACTTCAGTCAGGCATGTTTGACATTAGGTAGGCTTGTCAGACTTACTACGTATTGTTGAATGGGAGCAAAACTTATTCTGATATTTCCATCAGGCACCTGAATGCAGTATTAGATTTATACATCAGTTATTAACTGAGGCTTTGCCAGTTAAGCCAACAACATGTTAATTATTGGTGATGAGGAAGTGTGTGTGCAAATATTTTATATTCAGCTTAACTTTAGCCCTAATTATTTTGATGTGGTGATTAGTTTTCTAGTTTTTGGGAGCAGGTCAGATGAGCCGGCTTAATTAGTTTTGTCGTGTTGAGTCTAAGGGTGAGTGCTCAGTCTGAATAACCTGCCCCCCCTGCTCCACCCTGTCTGTTTTTCTTTCTCTCCCTCTTTTATTTTATGCATGGACAATTCACATTAGCTTTCTCAGCTGGACGCTTTAGTGGAGTGTGAGTAATATGTGCATGTGGTAGTGCTTGTTCCAGGTGACTATTGTGTTTGCTCCCCGAAGGAATATTATCAAAATGTATTTGTAGCCGGAGCAGGCCTTTGGCTTTGATGTTGCAGCGTTAGTAGAGTGTAGGAAAAGGGCGGGACTGTCCCAGGATGGGCAACAAGGAGGCTTTTAAATCAGTTTTGACAGAGGTCGGCCCACAGATTGATGTACTTCGGATTAATGTAAACGAGCACCTCGTCCACAATGCTAATTGATGCGATTTTTCTCTTCTGTACAATGGAAGACTACGACTGGGTCTTATCTCCTGTAAAATGACGTCCAGTGAGATCATCTGGTGCTGAATGTCACTTCAATTTGACCTTTACCTCGTCACGTTTTTATTGTCCTCTTTGTTAGATTTATTAGCCGGACCAGGGTCTGGAGGATACTTTGGTCACAAGTTTCGTGTGTGTGTGTGTGCGTGTGTGTGTCTGTGTGTGTGTGTGTGTGTGAGACTGGGAATGTTCTTGGGAATTAATTGTCTTCTAACCGGGGCAGGAACTTCTCAGTAATCTGAAAATCTTTGTACCGCTCATTGTATACGTACACTAAGACTAATACATGTTAATGATATTTATGTTTTTTGATCATGGAGTTAATTTTGACTAAATTTATGTGAGTTTCCAATGAAAAATAACCATAATGTAAGCTGTTATTTTAAAATATAAAAGCTACTTCCCTTTATATGACCACTAGCCATAGTGTGTTTTTTGTTTTGTCCATTTTACTCCATTATCTTATGATATGCGCACAATCAAAATACTGAGAGATACCAGAACAGGCAGCGTGTGTGTATTTATGTATTTATGTTGATTAGTAGGCCAGCTCTGGTAATCAAGTTATGCCTGCCTCAGTTGCAACCTTTGTGGTATGCGAGTAAGATAATCCAGTTAAGGCATAATTTACATGGCATAAATAACATTTGAATTTCAAGTGCATCGAGGATATCTGTTATGTGTGAAATACTTTAATAAGTGTAGAGCGAGATATTGAAGATTGACGTCGTCTTAGCGCATGGTAGCATTTAGATGGTGTTAATTTTTCCAGTTCACACTACAAGCCAGGATGTTTGTTGTAATTCACACTGGTGTATCTTCATCGGCAGGATACCGGGACGACACAGGGAGCGAGCTCCGGGGGGTTTTGTTGTTCCCTGAATTCTGTCAGGAGGTTCATTGTCACGGCTTGTGTGGCATTCTTGTTTTCAGTTTTCGTATGTTCTGATAAGTTTTGGACGGACTGCAGCCAGTTGGCCCTGTGGCAACACCTGTTACAAAGAGATAAACAGCCGAGACCGTGCGATGACAAACCAATGTCTGCAGTGTTATCTGGGCTGAATTGGATGTAAGAATTACTGTGTAGCTTCTGTGTCAGGAATCAGTCAACCAGTAAACTACATTTATTTCACACAGAATAAGCAGTAATCTCTGCAGGGTGGAAATAAAAACGGCTTCACTGTAACAGACGTACACATTCTGTGTGATGGGTCTTTACGTTGGCTTAAAATGCTTGCTGAGCTGATGTCACCTTATCTCTTGAGTTACCAAACACATACGGATGAGCCTCAAAGCTGTGTCGTTCATCAAGTGTCTGTAGCGACTGTAGGATTGGCAATTTATACTTGATGGAAGATCTCACCTTATTGTTCCCGGTTTTGTCTCCTGCCAGTGTAAGATCTCCCACCTGTTAAATTTATTTCCTTTGTACAGACCTGTATAAGACAGCTAGTTGTGCCTGTGGACAGAAAGTGTTGCTTAGCTACAATGGCAGAATAAATCAATACCCCTCTGGTGTGAGCTGAGAAATGACCCGAGCGGTATTTAACAAAGGCCTTTTGGTAGATGCTTTTGTTTGAAACACCACAGGGGGACTGTTCATGCATTCATTTTTAACGTGGCTGACCATGCTTAAATCAATCAAACCTATAACTGTTGCAATGTTCAGCGTAGTCACCGAGCCGCACATGTTGGCAGTTTTTAAGTCATTAGAAAGTGACTGAATGACGTGCATGTGTCTGTCTGTGTGTGTCCTGCAGGTGCCCACATTCTGCTGCAGAGGAGCGAGCACCAGGATGAAGAAACTGTAGGCACCCGCCGTAGTATGGCCGCGTCCCGTTCCTCGCGTGTCACAAGGTCATCAGTGGGGCTCAATGGATTGGATGAGAACTTTTGTGGTCGAACCCTCAGGAACCGCAGCATCGCCCAGCCAGAGGAGACCTCGGTGTCTCCGCTACCGAGGGCCCGCTCGCCCAAGAAGAAGCAGGAGTCGAAGCACGACGCCAAACAGGACGGCAAGCACGAGTCGAAGCACGACACCAAACAGGATGCCAAGCAGGAGTCGAAGCAGGAGTCAAAGCAGGACACCAAACAGAACACCAAGCAGGACTCAAACAAAGACGTTAAGCACGAGTCAAAGCAGGATGCTAAACAGGATACAAAGCAGGATGAGAAGCAGGACACTTGCTCACAAGACGGCCAGCAGCAGGCCGTGTTGCAGGGAAAGGTAACCGACTCCAATGCTTCTCCGGCTGAGGCTGATCAACGGACCAGCTCCAGGAAACGGGGTGGGTCCCGTTTAGAAAAAGACATTAGCCCAGAGAAGTCCGAGAACTGTGACAGAGGGAAGGGGGCGCGGGATGCCTCTCCTCAAATCAAAAGGGCCAAGCGGTGCTCCCGCTCTGGAGAGTCTCAGGGACAAGAGGAGGACCCTGAGCTTCTGAAACCTGAAAGTCCGGTCTCTGTCCCAGAGCCTAGCAAGGACAACAGTTGTGAAGAATTACATGGCCAAAACTCCGCGAACGCAACTCCTGCCCCATCCATCCTCAGTAAGCAGGAGGGTGAGGTGACGGGGGCGAAGGCGGAGGATGGTCATGTGCAGTGTGACGGGGCGGCTCAGCCCCCGAATGCTCACAGGGCCTCTAATGGACTCAGAGAAAATAAAGCAGAGGACTCTAGCACACTCACTGAAGAGCCTAGTGCGAACCCCACCTCTGTCACCAACTCCCTGTCGCTGCTCAACGGCAGTCAGTCGGGGGCCCCCTCATCCCCTGACCCAGCTGTGCCTTGTACAAACTCTGTCCCTGGGCAGGTGGAGGTCTCTGGCTCAGGGGACTCGCCAGCCTCATCTGCACCAGCACTTGAGGGTGCTCCCGAGGATCCTGTCCCTGAGTTGATAGTGGTCAAGGAGCAGGAGGTGGAGGAGATGGAGGTCGACGTCGTAGGTGACCCGTTGTGTCTGGCTCACGAGGAGCAGGTGACGGAGAGCGAGAGCGACACCAACGGCCGGCCGCTGACACCGGTGCAGGAAGCTGCTGCCTCCACCTCCTCCACCACCACTCACATGAACAGTAGTCCAATCAACAACAACAGCAACTCAGGAGAAACTACACCCCCACTAACAACTTCCCCCTCCCCCACAGAGCCAGGGTGCAACCCCTCAATATCCAGCACGTCCCCCTCGTTCACAGAGCTCTACGAACACAGATACACCCTGCGGACTTCACCCAGAAGGGCTGCTTCTGGTGGTAAGGCCTCCTCCTCCTCTTCCTCCTCCAAGCCCAGCTCTCCTCCCAGAGACAATGGTCCTTTGAGGGAGGAGGGGGAGGTGGTGGTTGGGCTAGTGGAGGACTGCCCCATGGTGGAGGAACCTGCTCCCTCAGACTCTGTAGGCCTCTCCAGTGAGGAGCCGGTCTCCGTGGATCCTGGAGACAAGGCAGGTGGTGAGGACGGCGGTTGTCTGGAGGGCAAAGAGGCCGAGAGCAGCAAGGAGCTGACACGGAGCCAGGCGGTGGCGGCGGCGGAGG
>OOFC01015097.1:0-14044 GCA_900323345.1 Pseudochromis fuscus
GAGTGAGTGGCCTGGTCCACCTCCTTCCACTCCTGCTCGGAGAGGAGGTCGGAGCCCCGGCCCTCCTTCCTGTACTGGCTCAGCAGGCCCTGGAGCCAGGAGGAGAAGCCGGGGATGGGGGACAGGCTGGAGAACTGGGACATGTGAGGGAACTCACTCTGGAAGACAAGAGGACACAAGGAGACAGGCACAGTTAACACACAGGACTATTACACACCCTGTCAGATTTGTTTATTAGCTCCTCACATCCCTTGTATAACACAAACTATTACTGGTGTCACAATGTCAAAAAATGTTTTCAGTCGTAATGGTTTGTGGGCCTTCAGGGTCTTTCTCCCCCAAAGGATGCAGGCATGTAATAACAGGTAATGTTGTGTTTTTTGTTTAGGCCTCATTTTGTTTCACTGACACTATAAATTCTGTGTTTCTTAGGGACCAGAGTCTGTGCAGTTATGTGTACTAATGCAATATAGAAAAGGCAACGATGAGATATATCAGTAAGAACAGAAGCATATTTGTGGCACATCAAGAAATGAAACACAGTGTCGCTCAGGGTGTGTTCAAATGGTTTTCCAGGCAGATATGAAGACATCCAGAGTTAAATCTTTTGCATCCACGGTCAGAGAAATGCCTCAACTCGCTTTAACCAGCAAGAACAAGAAAACACCGAAACACAAGAAGAAGAGAAAAACCTGAGAAAAGGATGGGGATGAGAAAACAAGGTGAAAGGTATAAAGAAAACAAATGAGAGGCAGCAGATATTTGTTCTGCACTTGAATGTAAAGGGCACCAGTTTTGCAACAGTGGGGGGAAACAAAGCCGGCATCAAAACACAAACAAAATTTTCTTTGTTTGTGCTCAGGGTGCCGCTCGGGCCTTTAGCTCCTCAGACAGCGACGGCCTTACAAATCAACTCCATTGCTCCACGATGCTGCCCTGCTGATGGAGATGGATGATCCCCTCTCCGTTTCCCTCCCTCTTATTCTCTCCATCTCCTCTGTCCCTTACACTCTCACCTTTAATACCTGTCCCGCCGCCACCTCCCCCTTTCTCTGTCTTGTCTCGCCCACACACAAAACACCCACCCACCCACTCGTCTCATGAGTTTTCCTCCACCCCACTGCCCCCTCTCTCCCTCTTTTTTTGCAGAAATACTCCTCTTCTCAGCCCATCTTCGTGTTTCAGCATCTGGGTTGATAAGTGATGGAACGATGTGGCAGGCGGAGAAGTGAAAGGCTGACGATGAAAGTGGAAGTGTCAGACAACCCCTGCAGGGACACAGCGCTGTCTGTCGGCCTCGCTCTGCAACATTGTTTTCCCTTCTTCCTCCTTGATTTCACCCTCCCTTTACTTCAAAAATCCAGCCTTCTCAGTTTCCACTTCCTGCTGGCTCTCCCCCTGCGCTTCTTCGCACTCGACTATATCACAATCTTGCCTTCTTCACTCCAGCCTCTGCTTTTAACTACCGGCTCTTCCTATTTCTAACGGGGATGGAGGCAGTAAGAAGATGGAGAAGAAGGGGAGAGAAAAAAAACAAGGAGAGCCAGGACTATACTCCAGGGTCCAATCTACAAAGACAAGCAAGACGTCCTGTCTTCACTTTAATTCACGACTGTGACCTTTTCCACTCCATCATCTTTCCATCATCATAGCGGTTACTCTCTTCACCTTTACGTAAGGTAAAGCTCTGTCAGAAACTCGGGGCCTCTGCAGAATACAAGTATGATGCTGTGTAGCCTCCAAGGTTGAGCGTTGCACTTACACTGTCAGGGTCAGGGGTAAGATTCCCGCTAGGGTCATAAAAAATTAATGCATTCACAGGCTGCTTTGGGTAGAGATGTCCAGGAAAAAAGTCTGAAAGTCACAGAGAGGTGTTTCCAAACAGTACTTTTTACTGCACCAGAATGCAAAAAACCATCATTGGACTTCACTGTTGAGAGATCCAGCTACATGAAACGTGACGAATGCTCAGAAGCTTAAACCCAACTGAACAATCAAACAACAACAAAGGACTTGAAACAATAAGTCTTGGATAAAAACTCTGTATCCAGCTCACAGTTTGCAACTCTTGCCCAAACTTTACTGCTGCATCCTGTTCAAGCTATTGCAACACCTGTGTGAACTAAGCTAACAGTTGCACTACACGGTGTCTGCTGTGGAAAACATCTTGTGTTGATTTTCACAGGGGGGGGAAACCCAGCATCACGCCACCTTTACAAAACAGAGGTCTGAAAGATGATAGGGAATTTTATTTTTCTTTCTTTTGTGCTATTAGACAGCACAGAGCAGGGGTCTCCAACCTTTCTTGCACCACAGACCAGTTTAATGTTGGCATTAATTTCACGGACCGGCCTTCAAGATGTGCCAGATAAACACTGCAAAAATAAAATAACACCACCGGCATAAAAAAACCCCCAGAATATTTCCCCTTTGCAAAGAAGCTGTCCAAAGACGTTTACGAACTTATATCTGATCACATGACCGAGACAAACGTATTGATGTGTCAAGAGGCACAGATGAAGGTTAGGTCGGAGAGAATTGGGTCGTTTTTCAAAATAAAACATCTTTCAGACTCTAATAATCAATCTAACAGAAATTATATAAATTATTCATTCTTTCTGTGCGGCCTGGTAACAAATGCCTCACGGACCGGTACTGGTCCCCGGCCTGGTGGTTGGGGACTACTGGCATAGTGGACTTCAACATCCATATCATAAGATTTCTCAAACCATAAAGAAACTGCTTGTACACTGTGCGATCACATGTGAGTCTGCAAGCTGCCTGTGACAGCTTCACTGCTGAAGGTAGTCCTCGGGATATGCTGAAGTGTTAAATGCTTAATTAAACATTCTCAGTTTAACTACTTGATGCACAATTGAACATTGTTATTTTAATTATTTTATGCCAAACTCTAAATTGAATTGATTTGTCCTTGAATTGAATTTGACTTGTTGCTAAAGTGATGGTAAAGAGCTAGATGAGGTTCGATGCTGCCTCATTAAACCAGGCGAGGCTCCTGCACACACATACACACACACACACTCACACACTCACACACACGTTAAAGTCTCCCTCGGGCTGTCCGATGAACCACCTGAACACTGCAGAGCACACACTTGTTGCCCACTCGGTCCCACTGCTTTACTTTAGACACTGATCTGAAAGAACTTTTAGAACCTGCTGGTTATTGAAAATTACCGTATTTTCCGGACTATAAGGCGCTACTTTTTTCCGATGCTTTGAACTTGAACACCGGTGCTTCTCGTGTATCTGCGGCCCGAAGCTCGTTAGCTTTTTACAAGCTAGCAAGCTCCGTGCCGCTGATACATTTAGAATCGTCACATCAGACCCGGTCAGAGTGGACCACATGAAACTGTTTGAATAAATTCAATAGCAGCTTATAGACAGGTGCGCTCAATAGTCTGGAAAATACGGTAATCTTTAGGTTCCTTGAACAAGCTCTAACTTACACCAAGGTCGGGGAGTTGTTTCTAAGTCAAATATCTTTGCATGAGGGGGACATTGCCGAGGAACCATAATAGTACTTTTTTAATGAAACTGAGTTAAGATCAGAATATTAATTTTTTGCAATAGGTTTGACTTTACTAAAATAATCATAGACGTTCTGAATTTCATCAAAAACATGCTGCATGAATTTGGCTCTGATCTAGAAGCTGTAGTTACATTTAACTGTGCTCTTTACTATACTATCAATCAACATATTTAGTGACTAAATATTACTATAGAGCATATATCGACATATTCTTTTCAAAAATCACATTTCTGCTTCATTTTTTTGACCCATTAATCCACTGTGGCCACCAAACTTGAAAGTTTCCTGGAAAAAGAACTTGATAAAAGTACAGAACTGAAAAGATGTCATGTCATATGTGATACCACCACTATATTTTGTTTAAAACTGTGCTTTTTTAGACTGTAACCTTTGTTTGAATGGTAAATAAAGACTGTATTTTCAACATATTAAATCTCCAGTACAGACTTCTTGACAATCTTGAGAACGCCCCAAAAATTATATACAAGGCTCCTTGAAAGGTGCCACTTTGTTGATGTGTATGGATATGGCTACTTCCATCTACAACCTGGATTTGTCTACATGCACAGGAAGCTATTTTTTTTTTCAACCATTACTTTGGCTTCACACTGTGTTTTTACCTTGCATTTCTTGTACAGAACTTTTTTTTCCCTCAGTACTTTAGTATAGACTTATAAAGAGGCCAAAAAGTAGTACACCATGTTTTTAGATTATTATTTTTAACAAAACAAGGATGACAGGCAAAAAGCTCTTAGACCTCTTGATGAAAACAACAACTTCTCTTTAAGGCTTTTACCACAGAGTGCGATATAACCTACTTTACAACCTCCGACACGAACAGCCTCGATATCAGAAAACAAAACACCATATCTGCATTCACTCAACCCTGGGTTTCCAATAATAAAAATGCCAATAAGTAAACCATTTGCAGCAATCAAAACAGTCCTTTTGTCTAAATAAATACAATGGAAGCAGCTTAAACCTGAATTTTATGAGGATATGCTATAAAGAGCTATTTCCCATCTGTTGTGTAGAGTGGCTTTTGATGTTTCATTCAGTGTTCCCATCATTTAACAAGTGCTCGCTGGAGTGGCCCAACATGAAGGGCTCTTCTCTGCTTATTGAGAGGGATGGATGAGATTTCATTACTGCCTGTCTGGTGAGTACTGCTATGTTTATGTGTATGTGCATCCATGTGTGTATAAGCAAGTGCTAAAACAAGTGAGAGATTTATGATTCTGCACTGAGACTCAAATAAAAATCAAAACTAATGAAAAGAAAATCTTTCCTGTCAGTCTTAGTGGGGAAAAAAACATGTGGCCAGTTGGACAACACTTGCTGGAAATAAATCTCTTTTTGATACTTTATCATAGAGGAAGAGGAGGAGGAGGAGGAGCTCTGTAGGAGGTAGCAGTTGTGCATGCGTCATGTGTGCTGTCATGATAAGGTGTTATTATCTGGCTGTAAATGTGATGGGACACTTTCAAAGCTTCACTGATAAGAGTGGGGACTTTATTGTATTCAGATAACAGATGTTTACGTAAACATGTCTGGTTCTCTTTCATTAAGCGCTACCTCTGATTTACTGTTACAGGACCTCTCATCGAACACAATCAGTATTTAACAATTTGGTGATTTAATGAGGAAAAAATAAACAAAAATGTTAAACCTCCATCTGATCAGTCAGTGATGCATTTCAAAATAAAATAGTTATATCCTCTAAGATAATAGAAACAAAAAAATGTAATTATGCTGAAGCAAGTAAATGAAATGATGCAGAGGAGGTAAGAATGAGTTTATTGTGGGTGCAATGCATCTATATTCAGTGTTGATTTATTTGTAGTGACTGAAACTTTAACTAATTAACTTTAATTAACATTAACTATTTATTTATTTATTTAATTATTCACTGCATATAATATACTATGTCCAGACTCTATTGTGTGTTTTTTTGTATTTATTTTAATTTGACACATTTAATTTTCTTCAATTTTTTTTTGTTACAATGGACCCAAAGTTTTTCCACACGATTGTACTTGTGTAACCAGTGTGATGATAAACATGTTAAATTTAGGAGGGTTAGTTTTGCACATTAAAACAGAGACAATCCAATACTGTCATTTAAACTATTTAAAATGTGCAGATGTAATGATTTCAGCAACTTCTACAATATACCGTATTTTCCGGACTATAAGCCGCTACTTTTTTCCGACGCCTTGAACCCTGCGGCTTAAACACCGGTGTGTCTCATGTGTCAGCAGCACGAAGCTCGTCGGCATTTTACAAGCTAACAAGCTCCGTATCGCCGATACATTTAACCTCGTCTCATCAGACCCGGTCAGAGTGGACCACATGAACCTGTTTGAAGAAATTTAATAGCGGCTTATAGACAGGTGCGCTCAATAGTCCAGAAAATACGGTATTCTAATAATCATTTACATTCTTTATTTTTTTTAATGTGACCGCTAACAAATACTACATCATTTCTAAGTGGGAAACTATGTATCTTTTAGTGGCTGTCAAGTTTAAGGTTCAGATTCAAAGCAACATGCAAGAGAAACTGTATAATCAAGCTACTTTATTCATTTCCAGCAAGTGCAACTGTAAAAGTAAATTCAGAAACCCAGTAAGAGTCGAAGTGTTTTTTTTCCCCCAGAGCTCTCACCTGTACAGGTAGTGGTTGCTGTTTGCAAAGATGCTGTACCTTGACACCCAGAGACTGAGCACAGGTCCAAAGAGAACCAGTGCAGACAGCATCAGGTGGAAGTGTCTCCTGATCAGGCTGCTTCCCAAAATCCTGCCAAGTAAGTTTGTAACAAACTCCAGAGCAGCATCCAGGAGTCTGAGGATCAATCTTCCCGGCAGAATCAGCTCTGCAGCCATGTTGTGCAACTTCTCCAAGTTGATTTCTGATGTGAAGCCATTTGAGGAGTTTTTAGTCTTCAGATCCATGTTGATCTACTCAATTTCACCTTGAGAGAGTTTCCCTTTCTCCTCTGTAGTTACTTTCTTTTGTCTGTGAAAGTCACACCAGGTCTACTCTGGGACCTTCCTACTGTCTCACTGTCAGCCCTGCAGCAGGAAAGCACATGGTTTATAAAAATACAACCCCTCTGTCCCCTTTCCCCTCGAAGCCCCCTCCCCCTCCAGAACACAGACTGAAACAGGAGACATGTTAATGCCTGCTGCTGTAACTGACCCCATTATTTTCACAGATCCAACACTGGCTGTAAAAGTATCCCTGATGATGGTGGTTGATGATACAAAACTGAATCTGTGGCTTGAAATTAAACTCTCACTCCTCTAAAAATAACTCAGACATAGTGGTGTGGTGCACATTTACATTTCCTATGGAGGATGTTATCTTCTTGAAACAAAAAAAGGATCATTCCCCTGTTTCTCCTTCAGTCGCTCCATTCTTAGACTCAGCTGTTGAAGCCAAAACTAATTTAAGTTATAAACCGATGCCAGCCTGCATTTGGCGCCACGGACAGCTGCGTTTCCACCGACACTTTCAGGTCTTTTTCTTTTTTTTTTTCCAGGCTCAGTCCTCAGGCTGGGAGCCTCTTAAACCTCCTCAACCTCTCTGAGCCAAATTGACTAAATTTAGTCTTTCCACAGGATTCATGCTCAATAAAGGAGACTGGTGTTGTTTCCACAAGCCAGGGCCTCCAGTCCTGCTACTCCTACAGACTGCTAATCCATTAATAACACTTCAAATGTGTGCATGTGAGAAGTTGGTGTATCTGACACAGCTCTCACTTTGTGAAGATATGAGGCGAAGCTTCTTCTTCATTTAAGACAAAAATACAGGACGAACCTGTCTGATTGCTTTCTGAATTCCCAAGTTTCCAGTAACTGTGATCTACTCTTCTAAATATATGTTGAAATGCAGAATATTATTGAATCAAACTGTAGCTCAGAGGATGTATTTTGCCGACAGTGTTGGTAGTTGGGTTTTTAATAAGACTCTAATGTGTATGAAGTAGGAACAGTAGGTCTAAATGAACCCAGACATGCCACAGAATCTTTGTCTAATTATAGAGCACTTACTGCATTGCTGTCATTAAAATGACCTTCAGGCAAGTTTGCTATGAGTCCTGTAGCAGCTAATTGTCAGTTGTGTGTGTGTGTTGCTGTCTAATCATGACTGGCAGCTGTAGTTAACCATAAAAAAATGGACAAATGGAAGAAACTCGATGACAAAAACTTAGACCCAGGGAGCTCCATGAGTTGAAAGGTGAATTCTGTGTTACTCATAGATAGTCTTAGAAATGTACGAAGCAACCGGGTCTCAAAAATGAGACCAATGCAGAAGTGCAAAAAGTTGGGCGTGGCTAGTTTGATCGACAGCTCGGGCGTCCAATGATTTGGAAGCTCATTCACCCGGTGAACTCCAGTCTCATCCACATTGAGCAGTGTCTTCAGGTTCAAGGGTCAGACCCGCCTCATCACTCCTCCCTTCATATCCAAATATGGTCAATTCTGGCTTCAACATGTCAAACTCCTGCTTCATCCATTCTGTATACACTCTATGATATTCCTGCACACAGGGCACCACAGTGTGATTTACATTTAAAGAAAGGTTTTTATTGTTACTGTAAAACAAACGGGTTGAGGGTGAAATGTGGGTTTTGATATAAACACCTGAAAATTGCATATACAGATCAGTGTGTACATTTTTTTTTTTTAACCATGCGCTCATTCAGAGTCCCTTCACCAAGTCCTGACTTTAACATATTTTCACACACAATTAAAAGTCTTAGACAAATCACATCATCAGGATCAGGTGTATATTGGCCAACAAAATTACTTACTTTACTTTTTTTGTTTTTCCAAGAACCAGCTCAGGGCTTGTGTTTGTTGAACTGACCCAGGATCAATCACAGTCAGCATAACATCATTGAGACATTAAAACTAACAGTATGGGAATAAAATTATTATGCTGGAATATTCCAGCATAGAGAACTGAAAACCAAGAAGCTGATCAATTTATATGAAATTTAGAAGTAGTGACTTATAATATTATTATAATAGAATCATTCTTTAAAGGTGGACTTTAAATGTGACGGTCCCTAAAATAGGACCCAGTTTGTGTTATTCACCACAGCAGAGTCAAAACTGACGTTCATCTAAACACACTCCCTGAACGCACATACTGGTAAAATACTATACATTTATACAAACTTATCATCATCACGTTCCCTCTGCAACATCCGACATTGTGTTTTTCTTATTCAGAACTAGCTTATCATTAAATGTCAACAGCTCTTTAAGTGCAGTGCTGAGCGCGCTGAGCTTCAGCACGGCTTTAAGTGAAAGTGTTTCAGGCTGAGTTCCCAAACTTTGGCCTGTTTGTTTTATTCTGCGCAACACAGTGAGGCGAAAACAAAAGAAAAACAGAGGTAAGCAGCGGCTGACCCGCCGCCCTCTGTCCTGCGCTCAACAGGGTGTGAAGGCTACAATACCTTCCACATCAACATTTTCACAGCCACGCTATAATCGTAAAATTATTATCCAGCATTTAATTTAAAAAGATACTTAAGTTGCTCCCAGTCCTTTCTGAGCTTACAGCCTTCTTCCTCTGTTGGGGCCAGCCTCGCCCCGTCCCCGATGATGTCACTTCCTCCAAGCTCCTGTCCTTTATCGCTCTTCTTCTCTCACTATGTTTTCTCCTTTTGTCAGTCCCTCTCCCGCTCTCTCTCCTCCTCCAGAGGATGGGTCTGTCTGTGCTCCCACATTCGCACTGCTCCGTCCCACTGTGGACGAACAGAAGACATTCAAAAGGATCAGAGGTAAAAACATCACGATCAGCACCTTCTCCTGGTGTCCTCTCGTCCTTTAATTTTATATCCAACATGTTTTAAGTTTCCATAACTTGGTTTTCTTCATTAACTAAATTTGTTTTTGATTTGTTCAAATAATAAAACTGGCACATTCACAGAGGTCTGACTTTCATTTTTGCTCTTAGGAGTACTTTGATGTCCTGGCTGACGAGGCCTTTTTATCGGTGGTGACACACTTTACAGCCATTTTTGTAGTTTCATCCACTGATATTAACAAATAAACAGCAGGTTTTAAAACCACATGTAAAAGAAGCAGCACTTTGACCAAACTAACCTCACCCAACTGTAATTAAGTAATTACCTTCATACTGTTGGAGCCTTTTCAAATACATTTTTACCTCTGCCAGGAGGTCATGTCTTCACCTGCACATGTCTGCCTGTCAGTCAGTCAGTCAGTTAACAAGTTTACAGAAAAACTACTAAAAAGATCCTGTTGATTTTTTTTAAAGATGAGAAACAAGGAACAAATGATTAAATTTTGGGCAAAATCAGAGGACAACAATATTCAGTTTACAGAACCATTTAAGCTGGATTATACCTTGGCTGAAGTTAGTGTGTCTGTGAGAAACATTACAGAAACACTACTGAACAGATCTTTTTTTTTTTTTTTTTGAGTGATATGGTTTTACTCAAGGAACAAATACTAAAATTTTGGGCCAGATCCGAGGAGGGATTTTTAAAGTATTTTGTATTATCCTTGGAGATACATCAGTAACCTCAGTTAACTAATCTATTAGCAACACCAGATACACATGTCACACAGCTCTGCCTTAGGTTCTTGTAGTTCATACAGTTCAGATATTGTATTGCTGCTAGCGGGAGGACGGCAGCTTCAGTGCTGTTTTCTATATCATGAAAATGAGTCTGTCCTTCGCTACAGCTAGAAGAGAAACTGCTAATAAGTGTAATGCAATTTGCAGCAAACACCCTCATTTCTGTCTGCAAATGCTCCGAATTACCAGACAACATATCAAATTCTTCTCTAAATCCCACAGTGGTCCATTACTGGAGGACACAGTCTGGTTTTACGCCTCTGAATTAAAACCCTTTACAACTTCTGAAAAACGAGGCCATCTTTGGATTTAATGTAATATTTATGATGGCAGGCTTTTACACGTTACTCCAGCGGGACAGCTTGCATTAACGGCACTCACGGAGCTGCTGATGATGTTGTCCTCGTACGGGTGCCAGCTGACGTCCCTCACACAGGCGTCGTGGCCCGACAGTCTGGATATCACTGTGCCGGTCAGCACATCGTAGACTGGACACAAACACATGAACATATCAGCTCACACAGAATCTGGCTGGATGCATGAGCGGGGGAACATCCTGGACACGCGGAGACTCACTGATGATTTTGCCGGTGGAGCAGCCAGAGTAGATGAACCTCTGTCCGGTGCTGAACTCCGGAGAGAAACGGCAGCGGATGAGCGTGTGCAGAACGCCGTGACCCCGGTAGGTCATCACTGAGGTGTCGCCCGTCAGCTTGTGTCTCTTCAGGGCTGCAAGTACACAAACAGAATACCTTTAAACAATACAACTAATTTATTCTTTAAGTATTTTTTTTAGCCCTACAAGAAACCAGGTAACTGACCTCCATGTTCTTCCAAAACAAACTGGCTAAACTCAACAACTGGACTATCCTTTTTCCCCCATGTAGCTTTTCTTCACTCCCTCTCTCTCTCCCTACTCATTACCCGAGCTTCTATCCTTCACCTCTCCTCTACTCCATCCCTCCTCTTCAATTTGTGATGGTAATCACTCATCTCCCTATGCGTGGTTTTACTGTCACATCTTTTCACACACATCTTCCTGTCATTGCCCGCTCTCCCTTCTTTTATAATGTAATTTCATCTTTATCTCCCCCTCTAGTCCTTCCCCCGTATGACCTCTCCTCCTCTTGTCCTCTAACTTCCTTTCCTCTCTCATTTCCTTCTGACTCATTCACCACCAGCGCCTCCCCTCTCGCCTCCTCCTGGTTCCTCCTCCTCCTCCTCCTCACCTCTCTGGGGAACCTGCTGCCAGCGGTAATCCCAGTTTTGTTGGGTGACAGCCAGGCGGGAAGCTGCCAACCCTTCTTTGGGTGAGAACTTCCTGACGTCCCAGAGCTTGATGGACTGGTCCTTCGAGTTGCTGATCAGATAGCGTGCGTCGCCCTGAAACCGGGAAGAGAAAACAAACCTGGTGGTTAATGCAACACGTCAGACAGACTGCTGTGTGCTGAGTAAATACTAATTAAGTCATTTAATCAACTTCTAAGCAAACGTCTGAACTTTTTATTGACAGTTTGAATAAAATAGCAGAAGCATTCCTCTCTGCGACCCCTCCCCGCCCCCACCTTGCTGTGGATGAAGGTGATGCCGTCTCGGTGGCCGGCCAGCTGTCCGACAGGCTGCGGTCTGTCCTCCCGCAGCGTCCGTCTGTCCCACACTTTGCACAGCGCGTCGTCACTGCCAGAGAAGAGCAGCTGGGACGAGCTGTCGGCGAACGCCACCGCATTCACATCGTCCTCGTGGGCATCAATCTGATGAGGACAAAAGAAAGAAAGACAGTCAGTGTTGTGTTGTGTATGCCAGGGTGTAAAACTGTGTGATTTCCTTTGTGGGAGAGTGTGTCTAAGATGCATGTTCATGTAGAAGTTGCGGCAGAAACAGAAAATGCTCAAGGCTGTGGAACATTACATGACATAATTTTACTAAATGGTTGAAATATTTTTTTACAAAAACAAAGCACAATGAAGCTCAAATATCTGATTGATCCATCCAGTTCTAACAGCTGTGAATGCAAAGACATAAGTCTGTAGGTCTGAATAATAACTAACATCATGTGAACATAGAATAATAATATTAAGCTGTGCACACAAGGAGGCTCGGAGATAAAGCACAGTAACACTGAGGTAATGGGAGGGACAGACTGAGAGTGAGAGTAAGAGTGATGAAGCAGATGGTGGAGGTCAACTGCTGACTTCTACACAGAGGGTGTCTGTGGGAGGAGGAGGAGGAGGAGGGGGAGGTGGGTTTAACCCCCACTGCCCAGTGCAGGGTGGAGCCGGACTCTTAGCCGCTACATTAGACAGCAGGATGGTGTAAAACTTTATGTAAGCTGGCACACTTTTTCAGACTCCTGGCTCACCTTGACTGCAGGAAGAGGCACCAACAGACAGAGGTGGACGTGATGCAGAAACAGGTACACAAAGCAAATAAATTTTAAAAAACCTCACACGGGGGCACACTAACCTTCAATGTTCGTTTATTCTGGTCGAGATCAAAAACGTAAAGGCAGCCATCGTTCGCTCTGAAAGGAGAGAGAAGAGAGACTGAATTAATTCTCACTGGAGGTTTAAATAGGACTTTTATTTAGACATCAACTATAGATGTCTTCAAAACTCAAGCACTCACAGCAGTTGCTATAATAAGTGTATTTAACTTCCAAGTGGAACCAACACACTTTTGCTTTAATTTATATTTCCCAAACAGTCTTTGGTTCTGGTTTCAACTCGGCCAGTCACCAGTGCCTTGAAACATAAAAGCAAATTGTACTCACCCTCCCAGGATCTCTTTGCCATCTGTGGACGCAGCCAGTGAGAACACACAGAACCTCCTCTCATCTGGACTACAAAGCACAACAGCACACACACACACACACACACACACACACACAGGGAGGTTTGACACTATCATTGAATCACAACTCCACTTGTCTACTGTATGTCATCCCACAGCAAAAAAAAAAAAGCTTTATGAAAGCCACGCACCACCTCTTAAACAATGTTATTGTTAGGAGTGCTATGAGTTTAATGGCAGCGCATTGTTGGAATAATGATCTCTCCATTTAACGAGAGGAACACACACAGAGCGAGAGGATGGATGTTGGGGTGACAAGCTCTGACAGCATCATTCATCCAGGTGGTAATGAAGGGAGAGGAGGGCCGGCTGGTAAGGAGTGATAGATTACCTGCTCCGTAATGTTATAAGTTACTATGAGGGAAACACTAACTTGAGGTCCAGGGCGGTGTGGTTTTCACTGTCTCCATCTATACTGCACAAATGAACTGTGGAGGAGACACAGAGAAAAAACACAGGAGTAAAACACAGATTGTGTAAACTGGTGGCAGAACACAACATTTATAAAGTCCTATACCTGCAAAGATTTCGTTTTCAGTGAGATATTTGTAGGTCATATGTAACCCCTGTGAGTCCGGACTAATCCTGGCCGAGCAACAACACTTAGTCTATGTTGAAAATCACTCACTGGTTCAAACGTCTGAGTCACAAATAGAGAGCAGTGAATCAGTCCTTTCTTTAGTAATCGGTAATTTCCTCTACAGTGAAAGGTACGTATAAATTTTGGATGGTTATGAATCACCATCATTTTGCATCATCACTCGCGGGCAACTTGCCAAGATAGTATTTCAGTCTAAAACAGGAGTGGGCAATCCTGGTCCTCGAGGGCCGCTATCCTGCATGTTTTAGATGTGTCCCTCTTCCAACTCACCTGATTCAGATGGCCAGGATCGTTATCAGGCTTCTGCAGAGCTTGATGATGAGCTGGTCATCTGAATCAGGTGTGTTGGAAGAGGGACACATCTAAAACATGCAGGATAGCGGCCCTTGAGGACCAGGATTGCCCACCCCTGATCTAGCCT
>OOFC01015100.1:0-12149 GCA_900323345.1 Pseudochromis fuscus
TACTACCGTATTTTCCAGACTATTGAGTGCACCTGTCTATAAGTCGCTATTGAATTTATTCAAACAGTTTCATGTGGTCCACTCTGACCGGGTCTGATGTGACGAGGCTAAATGTATCGGCGGCACGGAGCTTGCTAGCTTGTAAAAAGCTAACGAGCTTCGTGCCGCCGATACATGAGCCACACCGGTGTTTAAATAGCGGCTTATAGTCCGGAAAATACGGTAGTTCTTTTTGCTCTGTTTTGATCTCCACCAACTCTCCAGAAGTGGTTGGTCTAGATCAGGGGTGCCCAATACGTCGATCGCGATCTACCAGTGGATCACAAAAGTAGTGTAGATCGATCGCATGGCATTAAAAAAAATAGACGTCAGCCTATCATCCATCCGCACTATGAAAATTGTCATTGATTGACATACAGGGCACCCAGTCTGACAACTGACTAGCGAGTTGCATAGTTAGCCGTTAGCCTCCTGTTTTTAGCTCTCGGGTTTTTTTCTTAAACGTAGGACAGGGTATAAAAAGGAGTGGGTAAGTTGGACCTAGTAAGAAGCCAAAAACTTGACGATCATTAAGTCCAAGTACCATCCCTGCATGACTGATGATGATTTGAAAGCGTGCTTGAGGTTGGCTGTTAGCAGCTACCGTCCAGACTATGCATCCCTGGCTACTTCCATTCAGTGCAAGTCATCAGAGTAAGGTAATGACAAAAAATGTACTGTTAAATTGTGCAGTATGGGCTCATGCTGTTATGCAAGGTACATCAACATACATTGTACATATAAAGAATTCTAAATAAATATTTATAAATAAATATATTTTGCATTTTTGTAGTAGGTAGATCATTTTGACTTGGTCATGTTATAAGTAGCTTGCATGCTGAAAAAGTGTGGGCACCCCTGGTCTAGATGTTCGACTTTCTTGGCTCTCCCCTTGCTAACTGCGAGCTGGGTGGACCGGGGGTTTGTGCAGAACAAGCCTGAAAACAAAGCTGATGAAAGCGCACATCTGCTGAACATGTTTCCAACTGCTTTGGACTCATGCATACCAGACCACCTGCCACAGGTTAATCTCAGGTTGTGACTCCGCTCTGCAGTTGAATTTCCACCGTGCTGTAAATCTCTGCCGCGTGATAGGACACAATGAAAACATGTTTCTGCTTTAGTTCACTTGCAGGCTTCTTCTCTGTTGTCTCATTTCATTAAATGATAATTCAATTAATTCCTATTTCTAAGATTTGTTGTGAAGTTAAACTTAAAATTGATTTAAAATACCCACAGTCATTTTATTCAATATTGATATTGATATGAAGGGAAAACTGAATTCTACATAATAATAAGTTATTGGTGTCAGTAGAGGAACTGATGACAGCAACTTTTCCTCACCCTGAGCAACATACAATCAGACCGACCGCTATTTATAGACTGATGTATGGGCTCCTCCAGGCCTCCTACGCTATAGCAGCCAGGTTGTATTCTGTTTGTATGTGTGTGGGTGTGTGTTTGTGTCTACATGAGGCAGAGTATGTTTGTGTGAGTTGTGGGAAGCCCTGGCAGAGAGGAGCTGAGTGTTTGGGAAGTTGCCATTAAGACACAGAGCAGAGACGTCCGAGGTAGGCTAATGACCTTACATGGATCTGTGTTTGGCAGAACCTTCTAAAATGTGGGGTTTAACGCACACATATGCATACGCACAAACACATGCACACAATTCAGATCTTTGACAGGTTTAATAGTGGGGCTGAGGGACACTCGGGGGATTCGGTGTTTGGTTTTAGGCCTTGGTCACACTCGTTTCCTCATCTGAACCCGACTGGAGCACAGACCACCACTCAGTTGGCCTCCATTTGTCAAGTGAAATACTAACAAGTTATACAAGGAGCAGTTTTAATTCATGCTGTGAAGCACATTTCAGCTGTAAGGCTGCATTAAACTGAGAAGCTGAATAAAACATTTGGCACATGCCTCATTCGTTAAATATGTTTTTTGGCCCCGGTTTTCTTAATGGCCCCCATGTTTTACACACAGGGTAGTCCTGATTAATGTGGCCCATTAGGTGGGGAGCGGGAATATTAGCTTGTGTGTACGTTTTTAGTATATTTGTGTATGAGAGTGAATGTGTTTGTATGATATAGAGCGAATGGATGGAGCATCTCAGGATCTGGGTAAAAGTTCATGAGGATGTCACTTTGAATGAATGCCTTGTTTTGCCTTTCGCTCTCTTCATCCTATAGATCTTGTGTATTAGCGGTGTCTTTTTGTATACGCCCATCAGCCACAGCATTAAAGATTAAAACCACCTGCCTGATATTGCGTAGTTCTGACCTGTTGAAGTGTGGACGCCACAAGAACCTGGCACCGCGACAGGAGATCCTTTAGGTGCTGAAGGTTGTGTGGTGGGTCCGATCTCTTTTTCCAGCACATCCCGCAGATACCAGAAAAAGGTCATCAAGGTATATTCACTGACAGGTCAGGCTGTCCATGGTCTGCTGTGATGTCTCGGTAGGTGATGTGTATCAAAGTTGCATCCACATGACTGCCACAATCTGAGGTTTGTCAAGCAGAGCAAAGTGTCTCCAGCTGCCATTTTTTCCCGAGGTAAACGATACACACTCACCCACATAATGGAAAACAAAACAGTTCCTCAACCACCTTCATCCTGATGCATCATCCCAGGATCCCAGGAATTTGAAGATGCTCCGATTCATTTTTTTTCATTTTCCAATCCATTGACTTCAAGAGCTGATTTTTACTTGCTCTCTAATATATCATACCCACTGACAGGGGCCAGTGCAGGGAGATAGTGAGTGTTATTGATTTTGCTGGTCAGTGGTTTTAAAGTTGTGGCTGATTGGTGTAGTTGATGACTGATGATGTATTTATCTGGCAGTCTTACCATCCATCACTCCTGCATTATTGTATCCTTGGAAGTAGGAGCCAGATGAACTTGCCTCTGCTGTGGTGCCTCAGCTGAACCAAACGCAGTGGCCTCATCAAGATAAATAAGGAAGCCTGTGCTTTTTTGCCACTGCCAGTCTAAAAGAGCTCTTCTCGCATGCAGGCTATTAAAGAGGATTTCCGTTTTGCAGACATCTCTTTGGTATAGGGTGGCCCAGGGGTTAGAGGCCCACCTTGAACCCAGCTGCATCCGCTCTCTCCCTCTCCCTCCTGGGGCACGCTCTCCAGGATGCCAACCCTGACACAAACCTGCCTGTTATTCTGGATATAACTTTGTCACCCGCTGGGTCAGTGAGGTTTAAGTATTAGACAGGATGTGTTTTTGTCCAGCACTTTTTTTTTTTTAAGCTTGATCTGTTTTTTCAGGAATTGTGTGTTTTATTTTTTGGCTTTCCAGAAATACTATTGTTAAGAAAAGGTGTTGAGTTTTTTTTTTTTTTAAATAAAAGGATGTGTTTACCAGTTCAAGGCTCTGCATTGTCACGTCCTGAAGAGAAAGCTGTGAAATGAAACTCCTCTGCCAAGTATGAAATTTATTTTTGCGACTTTCTGACACGCCACTGTGCATCCTGTTCGCGCAGCAGTGTCACAGGTTGTATGGAAAATCACCGACACAAAAGTTGCTGAGTTCATGCTGCTACTATGAAACACTCCTCGCACTTCCTCGCACCAACCTGGTCACACTCCCCCCCACCCGGCCTTGACAGATTCTCCTTCCTGAGTCCCTAAAACTATTTTCAAGTCTACAGATACACACCCTGAACATCATCTCTGCAATATCAACATGTTGTGTGGACAGATTATCCAGAAATTATTAGATTAAACTGGATGAAGATTTTACTGTTAAATTATTAAGAAAACATATTTGTTATCTACCCTGTGAAAGTTAGGTTTGTCATCATCACTACACCAATGAAGAATTCTCCACAATGACGTCACCAGCCCCCGTCATAATAAATCCAGCCACTAGGGGGCTTTAGCGGTGAATTCACAGACGCTGTTTTTCTTATTGGAAAGACAAAAATTGACATGAGACTTTGATCATATCTCAAATTTATATTAGCTTATGATCATGTTTCTTTCAATCACTTATTTTTACACATAAAATACCACTTTTTTGGGAGGGAGCTGTTAAAAGCTTTCTTGAGAAGCTGTTATCATGCAGCAGACTATTATGTCTCAAGATATTTTTTGTTTCAGAAAACTGGATGTTTGATGCTTTCAGTGTGAAGTGTGATCCCTCTGTTTAAAATCTCTGTTTTATTAGAGCATCAGCTAAAAGATGAAA
Source organism: Pseudochromis fuscus (assembly GCA_900323345.1). Classification (NCBI taxonomy): domain Eukaryota; kingdom Metazoa; phylum Chordata; class Actinopteri; family Pseudochromidae; genus Pseudochromis; species Pseudochromis fuscus. Next base: position 4,244 of record OOFC01015100.1, read on the forward strand.
ATGTTTACTGAGTGAACATCCTGGTGGGACTGTTAAGCCACGAGTCCCATGTACGGTCTTTGTTGCACGCTCCCCCCTCATTTCCAGTCATCTCTGTTTTTCCATAAAGCAACAACAACAAAAGGAAAATGCTTGTAAAAAAAAAAAAAAAAGAAGAAAAAATCCAAACCATAATGTAAATGTTTAGACTTTTCCACTTAATTATTAAGTTTGACGAGACTGGCACAAAGCTGTGTCTGAGACACACCGCACAACTCACTGACTAAGTCTCATCTAAATTAGTACCAGTTGCAGTGTTGTGGTGTTGACCTTGACACCAAAATAATGAACAGCCTCCGTCTTACACGTGCATGGACACAAACACTCATGCATACATCATACCCAAGGGGGACACCCTCAGGAAAAAACACATCTCTCTCTGCCTGTGGATTGGACAGTGTGACTGGATAGTAGCAGGGGTTCAAGGGGTTGGTGTGTGTGGGGGGAATCGGTGGGTTGTTTTTACAGGAACCACATGTTTCGGGGATGACTGGTGACTGCTGAGTATCTGTTAACGTAGCTCCCTTTTTTGACAGCTGCCTCCAGTTCCAGTTCCACATCAGAACCCAGTGACTTGTACTTTCCCTGATAAAGTCCTGCTTGTTTTTCCTAGGAAGCCCCAAGAAATCCAAGTTGGGTTTTTTTTTTTTTTTTCCCAGCAAGCTGAGCTGTACGAGCCAAGCTGTACCTCTCGCTCGCCTTCATATAAGTTCCCGTTAACTCATAAATACTTTCACGGGACCCCATAATCCACGCATTACAAGGAGATTTTACACAAACAATGTAAGCATGTGTATGAACTTGGAAGAATTTAAAAGCCGCTGTTTCTCTCTTTATAGAATTAGTTCACATCATGGCTTTCATTAAACTGTTGTCATGTAATTTTATATCTCAAAATGTTCAACTTTACACAATTTCACAAGAACGATACTTATAACAGTGCACATGGCAATTAAATTTTTCCCCAAAAAACTCTCACATCCTGTAGGCTTGAGCTTGTTTATGCAAAAACAAGATCCACGCTGATCTATTTATCAGTTTATAAAATTTCAGTTTTCATTTTTGTCTTGCATTTTGCTGTTATGCTGAAAAAAACTTGATTTATTATTGTTATTATGGTGCGTATTGTTAAAATTCAGCCTATTGTTGAGCTGGACATGGACCAGCGCATTTCTCCTTCCATGAGCCGCTGTGGTTATCAGGTAGGAGGGCTGATGACCTCCCCTCCAACCATATCACCCGTATCACCCCGTACCCAGCAGGCCTTCCCTCAGCTCTCCACCTTCCCCAGGGGCTCGCCGCTAGGCACTGGCGGGTTATTGTTGGTGGATACGGTATCTATGGATGGCAGGCCTTGGAAAACATGTCTGAGTGAGACAGATGGGGAGAGGATGATGAGAGAGAGAAAAATAAAAAAAAAAACAAAACAAAAAAAAACAAGCCGAATGCACAGGAATGAGAAAGATTTAGGAGATTTAAGTGAAACAGAGAGGGAGAGAAATGAGAGGGAAAAATCACAGGAGGGAGAGAGAAAAGAAGGAGGCTCATTCAGGGGAAGATAAAGTTTTCCCTTTTTTCCCTCATGTTTTTGACGGGCCAGTTGATGTTTTTTCTTTCCCTTCCTTCTTTTTTTTTTTTTTTTTGACACAGGCAGTCGAGACTGGATCACCCGAGTGAAACCACCTGGTGTGTCGCCCTCCCTTTCTACCCTCCTTTCCTCCCATATATGCACTCAGTGACCATCCTCATCCCTGGCTGTGCGCCAGGTCACCTTGGCAACTCCACCCCATTAGAATGTGAGAGGAAATATTTTGCCCATTTTTATTATCTCTTTATTTGCTGCTGACGCTGGGCTTTTTAATAATGTGTGCGTTTGTGTGTGTGTGTGTGTGTGCATGTGTGTGTGTTTTTCTAAACTCTCCTTGTATCCCGTACATACCCCGTATTCCCCTTTCTCAGTACAGCGCGGGAGAGTAGGGAGAATGTGCAGCTTGCTTTAAGTGGAACTTTAAGAGTCACACAACATGCAGCTGGTCTTTATTACTTCCCCTTTGGTTCATTGAAGCATAATTACATTCTGACTTCATCCCAACCTTAGCATGACCTCTGCTCTCCTGTCAGACATGCTGGCAACCCCACGCACTCACACACACACACATGCACACACAAGCTCTCATATATGCACAGCCACTGCTGCACATGCACGTTTTGCATGCATGCACACAAATGCAAGTCACACACACACACATATAGGCAAAATCCCACCTACAAACAGGCAGACACAGACATTTAGCCTCAGTCTGAGCTGAGATCATACTGGACCAATATAATAGTGTAAGTGAGCCCAAACACAAATTGGGCTCCTGCTGGAAAACTCTGCTCCATGCGAGTACTTGTTTGTGTGTGTGCGTGCGTGTTTGAGGCATGCCGGATGGAAATGAACCCCACCGACCCCGTCCCTCCCTCCCTCTGGTTTTCCTGTCCTCTGCTGTTCTAATTGGAAACGGTTGCTAATCAGTCACAAATTATGACTTTTTACTGTCACTTTTCCATCCTCCTCCTCCTCCTCTTCCTATTTGCCTCCGCTTGATTCTCTCTTGAAGGTGTGTCTACTTTCTCCTTTTCTCCCTTTTGAAGTGGTGATGTTATGGGTTTTCCAGTCCAGTCGTTTTTCTCCTCTTCTAATTATCAAACAGGGTTTCTCCACATCAAAACAGCTGAGCCATGTCCCTCAATCGGCCAACGCGGAGCGGCCCCCTCGACTGCAACCTGGTGGAAGTGGGAATACGCAAAACGAGGTTACGAAAGGTTGCGCCGAGCCACGTTTCTGTTTGTGTTACCTTAAAATAATATGGAGGATGGCCAGGTTAAGTGGGTGTTGGGTTGTATTGTGCTCCAAACTAGTTGGACATGGGGCTAAGGGTATATCGGGGTTGTTTATGGGGTGATGCTGGACTGGGTGGGCTTGTTAAACATCATTAGGGCCTCCTGACGTCACCGGCCTAATGTTTGGGAAACACAAAATGTCCCTCTGATGTGCCGATGCCATGCTACTCAACTCACAGCAAATATTTACCAGCACAAAAGCCGCACTGCTGGCAAGGCCAAGACAATATAGAGCCAAGTAATCTGCTTGATTACTCTTGGTTTATTCCATGACAGCCATTACAAAGATGCCCCTTCCTTAACATCCAGTCTGAGTAAAAACTGCCATGAGATATCTATACTGTACATACAGTGAGGCATATGTGTTCTGATAGGAGCCCTGCAATGAAATCCTTTTGCTTAGATCCATCACTGTTATGTGATTAGTGGACCTACTGGCACCGAAAAAGGAGCCATGGAGTTAGAAGCTGACATCATATGGCATCCCTCGTTGCCAAGTCTTTGTAAAATCATATCACTCCGTGTTATGAGATTATTATCATGCATGACAGAGACATGGAGGTGCCCTGCCACTGTATTGTGTTCCAAAGTATCCATCAGGGTTTCCCTCAATTTAGAAATGAGGTCATTTTCATATGGCAACATGATTCTAACTTTAAACCAGGTTTGGTCCACTGTTTCCCACTCCACCCTTCAACCACACCAGGAATATCACTCACTCGCCTGGTCTGAGAACACTTAGTATGTGTGAGTGTGTGCGCGCGAGTGTTTGTGTGATTGCACATTATGGTTAAAAAAAAAAAAAAAGAGGAGTGAGTGTGTGGATGTAAAATAGAGTGCGAGACTATCACGTTCTCAGAATAAAACAGTGCTCAGATTGTGAGATGGAAAAGCCTCGGTGAGTGATGTCAGACAGAGTTTTACACAGGGCTCAGCTGTAAGGTCACCGCTTCAGTCATGGAACGAAGCTCGACACACTTCAAGCTTCTGAGTGGCCCGTCCACCCTCCTCGTATTTCCATCGCCACATTAGACCCAGCGGAGCGTTGACCATATATCAATTTTCACATCATTTTCTTCACCCGCCATGTGAGGTCTTTAGCGGGATTATGAGGATTCATGACGTTCGCTGCTCGTCTCCTCTACCTGCTATCTCTGCGAAGACGACTCCCACTGTGTCCAACGCACGCATGTCCAAATTTAGCCACCTGCCACGGTTGGCTGATCATTTTTGATGGCGCTTTGTTCCTGATGGTGTGTTACTATCGGAGTGAAGCAAAGCTACCTTGGGCCGGCAAATGCATCTGTAACTATGTGTCTTCTGTCTCCTCCTCGTTTTTATTCTGTCCTCTCCTTATTTCTTTTCTTTCCTTCTTCTATTTCAAGCAGCTTGCCACAGCCTGGACCCATTACTGGGAGAGAAACCCTGCATGAGTGTAAAGTCGGATTTAAACGTCTGTGTCAGGGTGTTTCAGGGGCTACGTGTGAAGAACGGCAGCAGCTGGTGTTGCAGGCTACATCACTTCAAAAAATATACCCATATGCAGAGAGCGAGGATGCGATGAAGATGCCACACAGAGCACGCAATTTGCGATTGGTGGACTTCCTATTATTCTACATCTTGATAACAGTGTACATGATTACCTCCACCAACGAGACTCTTGTTTATTGTTTTGTTGAACACTTGATTTACTTCTGGGCAACATCAGATAATGGGATCCTATCAGAAAACAATCTTCCACAAATCGTAAGGTTGGGGGTTTGATCCTCGGCTCCAGCTGTTGAAGTGTCCTTGAGCAACACACTAAACCTGAAGTTGCACCTGATGTTAAATGGTAAATGGAGTACATTTATATAACGCTTGCTTGACTTTAGCTAGGTCCCAGTGCTTTACAAGGCAACTCATTCACCCATTCACGCACCCCAATGACTACTGAGCTGCCATGCAAGGTGCTAGCCACCACTGGGAGCAACTTAGGGTTCAGTGTCTTGCCCAAGGACACTTCAACATGTGGACAGGAGGAGCTAGGGATCGAACCCACATCTTACAATTCATAGGCGACCTGCTCTGAGCTACAGCCGCCCTTTGATGTTAGCTAGCACCTTATATGGCAGCTCAGTTTCCACTGGTGTGTGAATGAGTGTGTGAATGGGTCAAATTGTAAGGCACTGTGTGGGTGAAAAGGTGATGTAACACTGCAGTCCATTTTCCATTTACCTTATTATTGGTGAATAATAAACCATGATGGAGTTGCTATTTCACCACAAGAGGGCGACAGTGTTCAGTCTTTACTATCGGTACAGCTGGACTATGCCATAGCAGAGGTTTGTCCTCTCTGAGTGCCTGATACTGTTCTGTGCTTGTGAGACCATTTCCATTGAAAGTAAATAATAATAATAATAATAATAATAATAAAAGATTATTCCATTTTGCTCCACTTTGAATGGCCAGACAGATTTACATTGTGTGATTGTACAGTGGGTGTGGTTTCCACTCACGCAAAACACCAAATGTGACTGATGACAGCAGCATCTCCACCACCTGTCGCTGTTTAACTACCAACTCATAGAGACTCAGCCGCCTCGTGTGATATGTGCGCTCCTCAAAGTGCTGTTTCCTGATGGTGTGCGTCACATCCATCATGTGCTGTGGTGGTGCCACTGCATTTACCATGAAGACAACTCATTCTCATAGTGCAGTCATTTGCAGCTTAGCAGAGAGATGTCTTTAACCTGCTTTTGTCTGTTTTTCTATTTACATGCATGTAAATCTGTGCACGTGCTGGGTCTGTGGGGATGTGTGGGCGTGTGCTCAAGTGTGTAAGTGACCTGTGCAGTCAAGGCTGCTAATTTGAAAGAAGATGACATCATCCTATGTGAGAACATGATCTAAACTATATCCTCTCAGATGTTTCCCCGCTGCAGTAGTCGCCACAGCTAAATTACGCTTTGGCGTGTGCTCCCTCCGCTAAGTTCAGCAACATGAGTTTACAATACGTCACACAACATAGCGTCTACACCTATATAATGTCTCTATATATAATTTAGAGTCTTGGGCACATTTCCAGTTTTGAAACAATTAGATCTTCTACATATTTTATGAACCCATTTTTTTCTACATTTAAAAAGTTCAAATCAATCTTTTCTTAGTTTTCTTCTGCCCAATTTCCCTACACCCATTTTTTTAAAAAAAATCATCACAATGTAAACTTTAAATCTGTTTTTATCATCAAGAAAATAACACAAAGCAGATCTCTTGTGATCTTTCCGTAATTTTTATGTCAAGTCATCACGTGCTGAGTTAATTGTATGAAGATTAATAAAGCTAATATAGCCTTATATGTTCAAGCCTTAAATGTTCAACAAATTTTAACTGTTGACAACTAAAAAAAGTTTTTGTGTCTTTCTTACTTACTTTGACATCTTTCTTGCTAATTAATAACTTATGTTTACATTACATAAAAAAACAAATTCACCACAGTTTATTGTCTTTTCAAGATTTTTTTGTATAATTTGAAAATGACAGCTACACAGAGCTTATTTTATAATGTGAAAAAGGTTATGTTGAAAAAAGATTTCCAGTAAGGTGAGGGTCATGTGAGAAAATTAAATTGTGTGAGGTATCCTGTGTTTTTGAATAAACTGAAAGTTTTGCATTTATTCATTTATTTACCGTATTTTCCGGACTATAAGCTGCTACTTTTTTCCGACGCTTTGAACTTAAACACCAGTGTGACTCAGTATTGGTGGCACGAAGCTCGTTGGCTTTTTACAAGCTAGCAAGCTCTGTGCCGCCGATACATTTAGCGTCGGCACATCAGACCCGGTCAGAGTGGACCACGAATAAATTCAATAGCGGCTTATAGACAGGTGCGCTCAATAGTCCGGAAAATATGGTATTTATTAAAATGGATCCTCATTAGCTGATGCCAACAGCACTAGGTAATCTTCCTGGGGACTGAAAAGAAAAAAAATAGTGAGCATTGTGAGCTATTAAAAAACAAACAAGCAAAACAACCTAGTAAAGTAAGTAGTAGTAAAGTAAAGTGAGTCAGTCAGTATTTAGAGCGCACTGTAAATGTGAATATGTGAGAAACAGTGTGATCCCACAGACCTGAGCGAGTGTATGGGTGTGTGTCCTGAAGTCTGCAGGTCCAGGGGCCTTGAAAAGGAGCTGCAGTTCAATCCAAATGAATGGGGGCATTATGTAAGTGCTTACAACATCGACAAATTATGTAAATGGATCCGTTGCTACACAACAATGCTCCTCCTGTCAAAACATAAACAACATTGTACAAATGGCCAAATGTTCACAATGTTGAAATATGATGAAATATGGCCCAGAGGTGGTACACATGATTATATGTACACACATAAGGGAGGTTTGTGCTGGTTTACAAAGGTTCCTCTCAAATTTATGAATCATAGTCCGCTCTCATAAACGGTTGACTTTCAATGAAATTAACTTTTTGGCCAGAATCCACTGCCTTCTACAAAGCACATTAAGAATTATGTGTTAGGAAGATTTACAAAAAGTAGTTCTTCACTGTTTGAAAAAGGACTTGATATAGGATTATGAGTATCTGGTCTCCTTAGTTCATCTCCAGTGCTGGAGGTGACGTGGGGACGTCCAGCTGCGAGCCATCATTGAACACAGTGCTGTCCCTCCTCATTCACCCTTTATGCGTCACTAGCTGTTTGAACTTCCCTGGCTGTTTTTATTTGGTTATGCATCTAAATCATCAGGGGTCAAGTAAACAGCTCTGGTGGAGGTAAACAGCCTGAGGGATAGGCTTTCCTCTGGGGCCTTCAGCAGCTGAACTTCACACACACACACACACACACACACACACACACACACACACACACACACACACACACACACAGTATTTATCTAAACAACTTTCTAATTTACTTGTTATAACCATGCAAACTGATTGCATGATCCAGTGCACGTTCAATGAAAGACAGGTTCCAGTTTT
>OOFC01015101.1:11561-29288 GCA_900323345.1 Pseudochromis fuscus
GAACAATTCACTTTTAACTTCCATTTCTCCTGTTTTGGGTCGCGATTCACTCACCGCCCTGAAGTTTTTTTCCTCTTCCTCCTCTTCCACCTCTCATGAAATCACAATGTGATGTATTCAGCCTGAGGTGTAACTCTATTCACAATGCAGTTTGACACCACGAAGCCCTGCTCCCTTCTGTTTTCAAGGTGCATCTGTACAGATGGACTCCTGACATGTATGTGCCACTAATAAAACTGTCCTCACTGTTATCAGCAGACACTTCATATAGATGTTTACTATACACTTAAAATAAGGGCAGCTGTGTTTATTTACTGTTTCCCTCGGTTAATATATGTGTATTTAAATACAAAGGTGCCACTGAACCCTTTGTGACCAAACTGAGGGTTGGTTAAGGCCTGTGTTCTTTTGCCAAAATATACACTCACAGACCCACCATGCGACACATCCACAAACCTATACACACACACATACACACACACACACACACACACACACACACACACACACACAAACACAGCCGGCCCAGCACTGACAGACGTGTAAGCAGATGCAGCCAGAACTGGTAATGGCAGGTGATTATAAGTGGCACACGTGCCAAACTAATTAAACCCCTGGGTTGACAGCAGCATTTGGTAGCACTGGCATTCTGGCATGCTGGCATTAGAATAATTGTAGCAGCAGCACATTTCACCTGCGAGACTGCAGCTAACAGCATCATTTATTTTACAGCAGGCTGCGCCGGATGTTACTACAGTGGCTCGAGTTAGCTTGCTTTAGGTTTGACATGTATGGCAACCTCTGGTGCAGATGGGACGACTCTCTCTCTGTCTGTTTGAGCCACACTCTGTCCGACTGTTCTTTCTTTGACATGTATTGTCTTTCACAGTTTACACAGTTATTCAGTGAGAAACTGCTTCATTTCTTTGGTTTTATTACAAACAGAAATATTAGTATAAGTAAGTAGGGCTGTCCATCCACTCAACTTTATGTAAGCTGATATTACAGATGATGATAATAATAATAATAGTAGTACTAGAGTTTGGAAAAATCCACTACTGATGTGTGGATGCATGCATTCAGATAAACACTGGTTATACATTTATATATCCATATAGGCATAAAGCAATACTCACTCAAATACATATAAACACATGTAAATAATGATAGATATGCGTTTATTCTCACTAAATTGCCATAAATCTAATGTAATAATATGTATTTATTATGTACTGTAGAAAATAAAGGGGCAAATAAAGTGCTAAACGAAAACTGGATAATCAGATTTTTTTCTTTCCTTCCTGTCTATCTGAGGTTTCAGAAGTGATTTGAAGGATGACAGATTCACTCTACCTGATGTCTTCAGGCTGGCTGACCCAGCTCTGCATGTCCCCTAATCAGGACACACTACAGCAGGCAGGACGGCAGGCAGGCAGGCAGGAAGGAGACAAGGACAAGAGGACGAGTCTCTCAGTTTGTTCAGTTCTCAGGTCATCACTTCTCCAGCTGGAGGGCTGGAGCTGTGAGTCCTCCTCACAGAGGTCAGAGCTCTGCCAGGAAGCCACAAACTGCAACAGGAGGCCCACCTGCACACAGTCTGTGCATCTCCTCACGTACACATTTCTCTCCCTCTCCCACACACACCTGGATAGTTGAGTAAGAATTTAGACATACCTGCAGTTCTGTGGAAACTAGTCTGCCTGTAACCGACCTGACTGATTCATGTGATTGATTTGTGCTGTGCAGCAGGTGTGGCTGGGCCAGGTGCGCGCTGTGCTGCATCACAAGGTGTGTGCTCTCGCGGCGAGAGGTAAATCTGATACAGTGTCTGTTAGAGCGGTGCTGTGCAATGAGTTGGGTGAGGCGAGGTATTTAAGGTCATTGCATGTTTTGTCAGATTTATGGTCTGCGGCGTGACATATCATACGCTTTCATGTGATCTCCAACCAAGACCACAGACAACTCCGCTCTAGTATTCCCATGCTCTAAATCACTGCGGTGACAAATAGGGCGCATTCAGCTCCCACACGTTTTCCCCAGAGGATGCACTGTCTTGTCCACTTGCACATAATTGCTTCTTTGCTTTACTGCATATATATCACTTGCTGAAACATCGCTTACACTTTTCAGGTTTTATTGCACTTGCTCAGACTGTGTTCACCCTCGCTAGCTACTGTGTTAAGCTTGTTGTAGAAGAAGTGAAAAATCAGCTCTTTGAAGGCACAACTAAGTGGCCGATGGCAGCTGATAGCTGGGGCTTAGTGGATCCTCATTATGTGCTGTAGCAAGCTGATTAAAACATTTGATTTGTTCTCAGTGTGTGTGTGTGAGCGTACAGTGAGGCGGCTGTGTGTGTCCTGTGCGTGTGCGAGCGTCCACGTGCACGTGCATGTGTGAAAGTGTTAGGCCTTCGGGCTGCTGTGGTGTGTTATCTGTTTTTTCAACCTTGTCATACTAATTACAGTCCATATTTACTTACATTCTCTTTTTGTTTTCTGCCCTCGATAGGCATCTGTGAGCGCCTCTGTCTCGGCTGTTCTCATTAACAAACTGATGATGTGTGATAGGTCTATCTTGTGATGATACAGAGAGCTTTTCCTAAAAAAAAAAGAGGTCATGATACAAATGTTGTCAGCTTTTTGCAACCACAAAGAATTATGTTCTTGTTATCAGTGACGCTGTGATTGCAATTTCACCAGTGAGTGTTGTGGGGAAAAACTCATGTTCAAATCAAAGGAAACTGAGAGAAAAGGCATCACCGGTAGCTTGTATTGGAATCTTATTAAATTGTATTAATGCCTCTTGATAAGTCACTGATTCCTAACGTGGAGTAGGGATAGGAGATTATTAACAAGACTGATCAAACACTTTATAAACATTATTTATTTCATATATCGCTCATACAACATTTCTGTAGCTTAATCTAATAAGTCAAAATGTTTGAGAACCACTGGCTAAACTCGGTGAAATATTTGCAACTCATATCAGTGGCACTTAAGTTACTAAAACCTAACAGCCAGTTCAATAAGACAGGAGAACTGCACTGCCCACACAGTAGATCTAACAAATGTCCTTGAAGGTTTAAAAAGAAACCCTGAACAAAATCAAGATAAAACACTTTGTCCTCTTACTGCTGAACAGTGGTGACCTCTGTCAAGACCACACCCTGAAACTATTGCTGGACTGTTTCTCATTAACCAGTTAACTAAAAAGGTTACAGCACAATCAGCAACATCGAGTCTCCATCTGTTTCAGAGACACAGGAAAACCAACAATAGAATTTGTAAATGGTTAAACTGGACAGGAAGCTGGGTGAGCGGGGTAAATCGTCGACAGCTGAGTTTTATATGGTGGAGGTGGGTGGTAGGGTGGTGGTTGTTGGTGGTGGTGGTGGTGGTGGTGGGGGGGGGGAGTGTGAATGGTTTTATATGAGTGTGAGTGAGTGATTCCCAGACACAGAGCACAGTGCATCCTGAATGGTTAAATGGCATTTATTCAGCCGGTTAGTCTGGGAAAACATATGGTGCCATTTGGAGGCCCAGACTGGTGCACGCTGTTCTCCTGTAATTAGACTGGCCCAGCAGAGCAGCTACATAACTGCTTCATGATAACCACCCTACTGTAGCCTACAGTGCTGCTGCCACCAAGCCCTGGCTGCAGCACAGGATCAGCACACTGCATTACACATCCTGTTAACACACTGTTCAACACCAATGAACACCAGTGACACCGCAGCTTTAGCAGCTGCGCATTTGCGCCGGGGGCCAGATTTACTGTACATATGTGATGGCACCAACAAAAACATGCGCTGCACCTTTGATTTTGTTTCTTGTGCTTGTGAAATGACGCTGAATTTGATCAAAACAGCAAATGTGTAGATGAATTTTGGAAACTAAATCAAATGTATTGTTATCTTTTACTAAAATTGTGTTTATTTATTTATAGAAATAGCAAAATAAACTTATCGGAAAAGATAAAAAAAATGACATAAATTCGAGAAACTATTGCTTATAAAAAACTGCTGCAATAAAACTGTGAAATCAAAGTATCTCCAGCACAGCTCAGTAATAATAAGTGAGTAAATCTGTAGCTGCAGCTTCCCACCCACTTACATTGCATTGTATTATATCATATATAAAATATGGTCGTTGTTTGTCTGTTATCATTTGTTCTCTTGAACCTTCATATGGATCTTTGTTGAGCTCGATTAAGAAACAGATGTTTCTATAAATACAGTTTGATTTGAACTCCTCCCTCCACACAGAGTCATCTCAGATTATTATAACTGTGCATGTTTATATGTTAATAATTGCTTTTTATGCATAAACAGAACAAATTCAGTTTGAATTGGAAATTATGTTTCTGGCCACATGACAAATTTAAATCCAAATTTCACCGTCAGTTTAGCTCTGTTGATGTGTAAAAAGCAACTGTTAGCTAACAATTTGAACTTTAGCTTTATTAACATATAGAAATAGATGTTTCTATAAATACAGTTTGATTTAAACTCCTCCCTCCAAACAGAATCATCTCAGGTTATTATAACTGTGCATGTTTGACCTTGAAGGCAGGGTGGCTCATTGGCTTGCTGTTGACTGTGGGGTTTACATGCTCTCACCTTTTGTCTCAGCTCCCTGTGAACAAGTCCAGCAGAATATACAAAAACATTTTCAATTTTCACTCATCATTTGTGTGTTCACCCCTTAAAGTAAAGCTTCACTAAGATTTATGTTTGGAGGAGCACATACTCACCCATGGGCCTGCACTTTACTTGATTTATGTAGCATATGTGAGTGTAGGATTTTCTTTCTTTCTTTCTTCTTTATTGTCTTTGGTTTCTTCTTTTTTTAATCGCACCCCACCCTTTCTCCACCAGGATCAGGGGAGCAGATTGCGGGTCGAAGACGTGGGTTGTGTTGGCAGGGCTGTGGGGGCGTCAGCTGGGCTGTTGTCCCATCAGGGGGGAACAGGCTGGCAGCCCGGCGGGAAGGCCCTGTTAAAGATATACTGCTGGGAATCGGACTGAGCCAGTGCCTGGTCCAAACCACACACACACGTATGTGGGGGGGGTGGCTGGTAAGGAAAGTGGTGGGATAAAGATGTTTCCTCCCTCATTTATAAAATCTGACACCACCAGTCTGCCCTCTCCTCCTCCCTCATCAACATCCCTTCACAAAGATCACAGACACACACATGCTGGTGCACATGCAGTGAAACTCGAAGCAGCAGTTCTGCTAATGACCACTAGATGTTGGCTCAGGAGCTACAGATTTTACCTGGAAATAATTAAATTGTTATTAAAATACAGTGAAGTAAGAATATTTTCCAGTGCATTAATGTCTCACCTCTGATCCGCCAAGGTCCCAAATCTGAATTGTGTTGCCCCATTTAACACCACAAGCAGAGACCCACTATAGCCCGGTTATATCTCTTCAGAAAGTGAGTTGCAGCTTCACAGATGCTACTGCTGTGTTTTTCCATGTCACCGTGTACATGATTTAAATACCTCGGCGGCATTAGAGGACATTTAAGGGTACAGCAAGCACTGTCACATCGCTCTACACGTTCAGGACCCACAGTAGTATGTGCCGCTAACACCCCCTCAACACGCACACATACAGCTACATACTGTACTACATACTGTCTGTGTCCAGAAGGGGCTGTCTGCGTGGCATGCTATTCTCTTGTTGTCTGTTTAGCAAGTACAGCATGTGAGAGCACTGCCAAATTTGCATATGCCGCCATGTATATTTCAGTAGCGTTTAAGACACACATCACCGGCAGTGAATTATGCATGGGGCTGGTACAGTGGAGGTGCTTGTTTAATGCATTCGTGAAGGGAAATTGAACTGTGTTTTCTTCTGCACATGACACTCAAGGCCCAGGGCCCATTAAAGTACACAGAGCAGGCAGCCTGTAAATGGACTGGCGGTGTACATTGTATTCCCGCTTTAACAAAGGGGGCCTTGCATAGGGAAAGGCGTCCGACAGGTTCTGACGGCGAGGTAATAGGATTCCCACCTCTCCAACGGGACTGACTGAGGTGCTGTTGTAGTATCCTTGTAGACCGCTCTGTCTTTTTCTATGTGAATGTGCGTATGTGTTTGTTAAATGTGGTGCTGTGGCAGAGATGAGTGACTGAATAATTCAAAACTGGCATGTCTCACAAAATGATGCAAGCCCGTGCATGGATTGTCAGTGGGAGGAATAGAGTGTTGCAGTAAACACAGCCTAAAAGGGTCTTATGCATTATAGACAAGCCTTTTGAAACTCTTTTCTCATATGCAAATGGAACACACACAGCTGCAAAGGCTTAATATGAATCTCTCCCATTCACTGCAAATCCAAATGAGGCATAGGACTGTTTATGTTTATACTGTGTGTGCGACTGCTGGAAGAGGATGGAGGGTGTTGGTCGAAAGCACGCGAAAGATACAATGAAAGACACAATTCTGCCGCTATCGGTGTTTACTTTAAAGAATGAGCAGTTAGAGCCGTGGCGTCGCCGGCACACTGCAGTTGTGTTCTCATAAGCCTTTTTCTGGGCTGGGGGAATAGACTGCAGAGGATGAGCATCATTAGATATGTCATTTAAGACACCTATGCTCTCCCACTGCTCTATATTTATCCACTTGCAGGTCTCTAACAGGCCCTCAGGTCAACACATTGTGTCCCTACCTGTCAGCTCGACAGTGGACGGGACATATGTGGTGGATAGAGACAATATGAAGCCACCTGCTAGTCACCCTGCCCTCTCCTCTCCTTTCCTTTCAGCTCTCCTCCTCTCTTGTCTTTACCTCGCTTTGCTGCTGGATGCATTTGTGACGATTCCTGCCATATTGTTGTCGTAGCCACCTTGTTTAGCTTGGCTTAGTACCAGTGAATCAGCTATTTATAGAGTTCATTTTAGCCACCTCTGCGTGGTAAATGATGATAAGCCTATCCTGTAATAAACAATCTCGTAAACAGCTCTGCAGCTCAGCCCTTCGTAGCCTTAGGGGCTTGTAAGAGCTTTATAACACATTTATTACCCCTTTAATGGCCTAGAAGCTCTGAGCCATAACATAAGCTAACACTAATTTAATTTCCTGACATATATCGACTTTATGTTATCTTTAGGTTTGGGTTATTTTGCCAAACTGATTGATTTCATACCCAGTCCTATTTAGGGCCTTCCTTAATGCGTTGTGACACCAGAGAGAACTATATTCAACACTCGCCTCAATTATATTGCCACTTGGTATTCAGAGTCTGGTAAGAGAAGAGGAGAAACCATTACTTTGTTAGCCAAAAGCACACATCCACTCAGAACAGACGAAAGGGCCAGCATGGGGAATAGAGATATTTGATGTTGAATCTCCCCCTATTTACAGTAGGATGCCTGAATAAACGTGTTCAGAAGCTGGAAAGCAGCATTATGACCCATAACCCCAAGGTATTTGAAATGGAACAGCAGGACTTACTTTGAAAAAGAATAGGAGATGTGCTCTGGGCTCACTGTTTATACCTTGATGTGATTTGGACTGAAATATAAAAAAAAAAAAAAAAAGCCTGTTTATCTGTTCTTTCCCTTTCGTCCATGGCTGAAAATTGCAGGGTTTAGGAAAGGGAGGCAATTCAGATACACTGCACTCCTGGCAGCGGTTGAAAAAAAAAAAAAGAGGAAATCTCATCTTTTGTTTAGCGGTAGAAAAATTATTCAACAAGTATTATTGTAAAAAGTTTCAATGATATTTGTATGTATTTTCCTGTCATCGCCATACAAACTAGAGTTGCCATCGCAATTCACGACCTTACATTTGAAGGATCTAATAAATAAGACTGGACCTTTTTACAAGGTCTAGATTTTCCATCACACAAGTGCCCTCTCTGCAACATTTTCCCATTATGGTTTATTAAACTAACTCTGGGGCCAAGGTATCTACTTTTAGTTTCAGTGCTTCTTTCTCCAAATACCAATTTCGAACCTTCCTCGATTATTCTTTTGTCTGAAAAGAAGCAAGGCATCAATCTTTCATGTTTTGGAAAAATCTGATGAGTGCTATTTGCCCGGACCTCCTGCTCAACAGAGATTGTGGAGCTGGCGTGGGGAGAGAAACACAAAATTGCAGAGTAAATCAATACTGGGCCGGTAATGTTGGGGGGATCCCCTTTCAAAGAGCAGAGTTGAATTTGTACGCCTTATGTTTTTGATCTCTTACTGTACTCATTTCATTCCAGACGCAGTTGTTATCATAGTTGCTGTTGTTTGTATGTTATTTTAGCTTCTTTCCCAAGTAGCTATTTTGCAATTTGGACAAAAATACAATTAAAGGTCCATCTGTTTCCAATGGTCCTAACGTCAGACAGATGGGGTTGTCTATTGAAGCCATACCAGAATCCTGGCAGGTCAGAGGCTTCAGTAATGAACATGCTAAATATGCGACCAGGCTGATTTCATCATAACGAGGCCTGTACGGGCTAGAAAGTGTAAATATTCTTTTACATTAAGTTACGCTGTTGCACTTTAGCCTTGGCGAAAATACAGCACTTATGTTTAAAGATATTCGCCCTAGTGGTGTAAGTTTCAGTTGCAATTGGGACCTGTCTTCTTCATGCCATGCTTAAGTCTCATGTGACAGCGGCAGTTGTGGTTTTATTGTTGACAAACCAAGATCTGACTGAACAAAAATCGTCTGGTATTCCTCAGCGACAATTTGTCGGGATAATACAAAGGGATGAAGGCTAAATATGCATGTATATACAGTTGCATCATGTTTGTGCTAATATTCACATCAAAGCAAGTGTTTTGTTTTTAGCATAACACCTGAGACTATGAAGCATGGCGCATGTTTTCAGCATGAGAAACCCCAGTCCTAATTGAGCCTTCTTACCACTAAACCTGACAGCGTTAGTTAGTCTGTAGCGGGACATGCAATCCTGATTCTGGTTGAGCTGTAGCGGGCCGCTGGAAAGGCCACAATACTTTACAAAGCCCTTTCCGACTTTTGAAGAGTCATAGGATTTGTCACATGCTTTCACTTTCAAACTCCTCACATTAAGCTTCAAACCGCTGACCTTATGCTTGCCCAATTATGAATGTCAACGAAAATCTCCCAAAACACATCACGCTGATCCCTTACGCATTGTGCTTGTGTGCAAACAGCTTGACCACAATCCTGTATGTTGGTATAGACTAGTCGTCGTATACCTCCTGTCTGATCTTGTTGGGCTTTTTACAGTACAGCAGTAGCCAGTAGGAACAAAGAGAGTGTCTCTAGGTCCTTGCTGAGTCCTGTCTTCCTACTAAAGCTGCACAATGGTGAATGGCTAATGTAATAGGCCAAATACACCCTATAAACAGCTGTCCCAGTCTTTAGGTTAATTGTAACCATTTGAATGTGAATGTGACACATGCTTGGGTCTGGTTTTCTGCAGACTGACCGGTATGAGTCCTCTGGTCTTAGGTCTGAAATACAAGTACCTGCCCAATCCTCTTGCCTTCCAAGTGCAAACATTTGTAATGCAATTCTTTTACCAAGAAACAAGCCTGAGGGCTCTGACCAAAACATTTCTAATATGGGAAAATTGAGCAGCTTTGAACTTTGGTGTTTTTGATAACTACTTGGTATGCTTCCTGGAGGATAACCTGTGGGTTTGGCTTCCCAAGCTCTAATCCCTTTGATTGAGTGCCAGGGCAAGATAGCTTGGCACTCAGTAGGCCCTTTACCTTCCTAATATCCTCACTGTCCTGGACTTGAAAGTGCCAGCGTTCTTCACTCTGACTAGGTCATATCTGAGCCCTGCTTAGACCAAAGCCTGCTCTGCTGATAGTTGTGTTTTTTTGAGCCAATAACCTCCTCCTTCCTGTACTTTCCCTTGTCCCACGTCCTGTTTTAGGTCAAGATGTCCTCTGTTGTTTTGCTCTGTTTATGCATTATGATTCATAGCAATATGAGCGTACGTGGTGCAGCACTGCGCCTCCTTCTTCCCTCCCTTTGAGTGGCCAAGTGGATCTTCTGGCAGGGCCACAGCCACTACAGATTACCTCAGAGGAGTTGCTCCAGTAATCATCTTTGGAGTATTGGGCTGACAGACACAAGACGATGCTCGCTCCTTAGTTTCATACTGGTAGATCAGATGAGGTCACAACTGTTTTATGAAAGTATGGAAAATAAACTGTATCATTATTGTAATCATTTTGTCAATGTATCATGCTGTTTTGGACAAGTAAAAAAAGACACTTTCCTTGTAGAGACAGTGATTTATCCAAGAGTTTTTATTGTAAGCATCATATGGTGGCTTATTTTGTCAGACACTTTTCTGCTAAAACAAACATAATATTTGGAGACAAACATTGAGTTTAGGACTTTGGATTTGAGTTGGCTGTGGAAAAAAATAAAGATTGATGATTGGCAAAAATATTACATGTCGATGGCTTAATTTCACACATCCGTAAAAGCATTCATAGTAATTAACTCATCTCAGCCAAGCTTAGCTGTACTGTTTAAGTCTTTGTTCGTCTGTTTGTTTCTTACATATTTGAAATGTATCATGATCTGGGTCCAAAATCCAAACAGTTGTTTGGTGCAACATTTTTTTTTTTCTGCTCTTTTATGGGAAATTGTTATAAACCTCGAAGCTTGAAAAGTAAATGAGCCTGTTTGAGGGGGAGAAAAACCTCAAACGTCAAATAACTGGCTCCTATTTACTGCATCTCGCTCCTGATGCATGCTTTGATGGGCTCAGTGTTTCTCAAGAAGAGCTTTTGTTATGTATTTCACTGCAGCTGCCCAAAGACAACCACTGGATTTCGATGGAGATAGAAAACAAGACACCCTGCAAAATTGGCTGACCCTTCCCAGCGCTGCATACCCTGTCTGCCCTCACCGCAGAGATATGAGGGCACTCTGACATACTTCTGAGGCATCTTTTGTTGTTTTTCGTGGGTAAATTCTGCCCAGTGTTATTCCGTGTGAACCCTCTCCACAGGCGCACACACACAAGTAACCAAAACCAGTCCTCTGCAAAATATACACCATTGCAGTTTTCCTTCACACACATCAAATACTGTATAATAAATACTGTTAAAAGATCACAGCTGGGGCCATATTTAGATCTTTGCTGACATTTATGATCTTAGACAGTAGCTTAAAACAAAAAAAAAACTATAATGTGCTTTTTTTTTTTCCAAGGATTGAACTAACTAACTTTTGTATTTGCTTTCATTATCAGTATGAATTGATTCATCCCTTCTTCATGCTGTAGACAGGAGTCAGAGAGCAGCGAGGACTTTACTGTAGAGGGTGCAGAGCTACTGAAGCATGCCCAAGTAAAATTAGTCAGTGATTAAATACTTCTGCAGGAGTAAAACATACACAGGTTTGCTTAGTGCACATGCCATGTGTGCTGTAATAAGCTGAGAAATGGCAGTAGCCTTGGGTTATGTCTGTTTCAGTTGCGTCAGAGTCTGTAACTCGGACGAGTTATGTACCAACAACAAAGGACTCTTCGATGACTTTTACTGTGCCCAAAAAATCAAAGAAAAAGTTTACTTAGACCAACACCACTGTTAACCAAGCATTCTTCTAGTAGCTAGTGTTGGCAAACAAAGTCTTATGGTGCATTTACACTGGTACCTACTCGTTTTGCTTTGGTTTTGGCGCATTTACACTGGAAAAAAAGTCCCTGGAACTTGGTACCTGGTACAACTTTTCGTACCTCCTCTCCTGCGGTTCTAAAAAAAGTACCCGGTCAGGTCAGAGCAGGTACTAAAATCTTATTGGTCGGAATCGTCACTGCGTCGTTGCGTCATCACTGCGTGGCACAAAAGCGTTTGTCCCCGCAAACACACCATTTTTAAATCTTCGATAAATTGTACAGATGTGTTTGAAATAACAAGAAGAGAAATTCCAGCTGTTAGAAATCCTGCTCCATGGACTCAGGACAAGGTGCAAACCTTTCTGTCAGTAGTCACCGATGAGAAAATTTAGCGGGAGCTGGACGCCGTGGTCAGAAATCGCATAAAAGATGATGTCACGAATGACGGCCAGCTACACGGAGGAGGGACGATCCTCGGCAATGTAAATGCAACCGAGGGGGCCGATCCTGAGCGATCCGAGGTGAAGCGAAGCGGGTAGGTACCAGTGTAAATGCACCATTAGAGAACCTCTTTCGAAGTCTTTAAAAGCATTTAATGAGACCAGATTCGGGGCTGAGGGTGCAGAAAACCCAAATGTCCTTTTCCAGTTTCTGTCCTGGCATTTGGGACAGAGAGCATAAAAAAAGTCTTGGAAACACAATGAATACTGATCAACTTTTTCTTGTAGGACATGTGGGAGCAGACTATGAATCCTCTTGGTTAGAGCAGGTCATCCTACACATGACGAGCTGCATCGACCATATAAAGACAGCAGAGGCTCGCACATAATTACCGTAATCCAAAAAAATAAATAAACACAGCTTGTCTCAAACATTATCTCCAATAAATACGCCACACTGGACTTTGCTCTGTGCCTGTTTCAAATCACTGTGAAGTGAAAATAATTAATTAGTCCATGAACAAAGCTGTAGTTAAATCTGATTAAAGTCCCACTGAAACGGTATTTCAAGAGTTTCTAACTTCTGCATTGTGACATATTTCAGGGGAAAACAGGAGCAATTTGATTGGCCCATTGAAACACAACAAAGCATCAAAGCTAGCTCGCTAATGTTAATGTTGTGTTATGTACACAGCTGCTGTAGTCTGAAGCTTAAAAGCAAAAAAAGACAAAAGGAAACCAGATAAACACGATCCAGCCACTCAGAGAGAAATTAGATTTTTGTCACTTTACAATTGAACTGAAGTGATGTTGAATGATACTGTGTAAACTATTGATTACTACTATGGCTGCTACAACATTTTCAGATGGTAGTACAGTAACCAGGAAATGAATATCACTTAACTTTTGACCTAACAATAAAAAACAAAGACTTATTTTTTGATAATATTTTGGGGCTATTAAGACATTTTTCATTTCAGGTGGACTTTAGATTTAGATTAACTCATTTGATTAAGGTTACGGTAGCTTTGCATTGTGGTTATCGTCATCACCACTTTCAGAAACCCAAAGCCGTCTCCCACATATAAAACCTGATCTTTTGTTAATGCGTCCATCTACCTTAATCTCTTCTCTCCGTGGACTTTGTCGCTCTATAATAACACCACCTGACTTCTTCCTTTGCGCCTGTAATAAATATTATGGCTGCTAGAAGGCTTTATAACTTGAACATAAAAATATGCCATTTCGGGGCACTTGCTGAAATAACTGCCGCTGTCACTCTTCTTGGGATGACAGTCTGAAATAATCAGGCATACGTCCCTAGAGGGTGACACACACCAGCGAGTGTGAGTAACATGTCAAAACACTCACGCCGATCGCTCCTATAGTCTCGCACACCCGCAGTGTCTTAATGTGGTTTGACGTGCATCAACACTTTAGGATATGCTATCATTCCAGATCAAACAGCATCGGGCGTGTCGAGGGTGGTATGGCCGTAAGCAAGGATAAGCCGTATCTATTTCCCCACGTCAATGAATTTCAACTATTCAGAACAGCATCACATTTATTCATCTCCCTGGAGTGGCACATCTCACCTAGTGCATCCTGAATACTTGTGCTGTCTGTGGTCAGTGTGTGTCAGGAAACGTTATCCTCTCCTTCCTCCTCCTGGTACTGCCTCCTCTGTAATCACATTTCCCCCTTTTCTCGTTCATCAGTTTCTGCTTCGTCCTCTCTTTTCCATCCGTCGTCGTCCCACCTTCATGTAGTTGCATGTTTCCTGGGGCCACAATCTCTGTTTATTTTCCCATTAAGAATAATAAATGCTTGCATGACACGGCTGTGATCATTAAACCATTAAATAGCACTGCAAAATCCAGTATGGATATACTTCACTGGCAACAAAACACACGCTAAACAGTCCCTCAGGATAGGTTTGGACCAAGGAAGCATCTTGTGTTTGTTTGTACTGCTGGTTCAGAGCAACTAATGGCAGATATATGTCACATGTCATGGAGAATATAAACGGTGTGGGAATATAAAAATAGGATGCAGCGCTCCACACGGTGACATATTTGTGTCACAATTCTCCAGCTTGTTCTTTACATCTATCACCGCATTGAGAGTGTGTGTGTGTGTGTGTGTTACTGTAACACTGCGAACCGACGCCGTGCTTTAACACCCTGTTTACTGAATAGTAAATGTTAAGTTCGAACCCAAAGTTGGCCTGAGAAGAAAATCCTGCCGAGGGGCTCCCAGAGTCTCCAGCTTGCCCTGCCAACCCTCCCTCTCTCTGTCTCTCTCTCGCCCCCTCCGGTGAGACCAGCTGTCTCATAGCAACAGGATGACACTGTTCCTGACTGCCTGACCACCTACACACACACACACACACACACACACACACACACACACACACACACAAATGATATTCCCATCACTTCTGTTACTGTGTTTTACATTCATTTCCTGGAGACTTACCTGAACCTTCACTATAACCACAGGCCTTCCTCTCAAATGAATGTAAAATTGAATCATTTGCATTACTTGCTTCTGAAGTCCCGAACAGTAAACTAAATAATAAATAAACACACACACACATAAGCTTATCCTCTATCCTCTATGCAGTGCTCCTTCATTTCCTAGTCAACTCATATTGCCTCTATACTTTCACACTGCCTCCCTCTTCTAATGTATGCCTCCCTATCTCTTCATCCCCTCTCCATCTTTTAATTAATTTTCTTTTGTGCTTTTTTCATTACGAGAAAGCCGGCAATGCCGTTCTATGAGTGTGTGCAATATGTTCACGTGCTGTGTGCTCTATGTTTCTGTGTAGAAATAAATTTCAAATTATGAATGTGTGCTTTGTTTTTTTGGCTTTGATGCACATGTAAGACAACTGGATAACAAGCAGGAGGTAAAATGCCCTATGTGTACAGAGTGTGATACCCCTTTTCCAGCAAACAGGTTCCAGGACCAGTTCCTGACTTAGCCCCAGTTTGTTGTGTTTCCACCACCGCGAGAACCGGCCCCAGCTGCTGAAACAGGGGCCACCTCTGGCCCCACTTCTTTGCTGGGCCAGACTTAGCACCAATTAAGCAGTGTCTACGCCAGGAGCTGGAGGAGCGATGGTAGAAACACAGCTAACGATAGTACAAGTAGTGAAAATACGGTTTTGGCTCTAGATCCCAGTGTAGACTTGTAAAACCAGGAACAGCACTTGTATGCGCACGATAACTCCTCCATTTAAACATTATTACAGCAAGGGTGCGCTTCGCCGTCATGTGTGACCAGAAAGGGCTACGTAATTTCCCCAAACTGAATAAATACCGCACGTAGCGATGCCACACTGCTTTGTTAACTCAATCATATTGTAACTAGAATATCTGCTAAAAAAAATTATTTTTTCATGGACTGATAGTAACAGGGTAACAGTAGTTTGTTAACAGCAGCTAGCTTGCTAGCAGCCGGTTGTTGTGAACCGGCTACATATGCAGTGACATACTGACCTTTTACGATGATGCAATGACGTGGCCCCAACTTGGCTCCTTGGCAGTGGAAAAGTAAACCGGTTCATAGGAGAAACAGGATCTGAACCAACTAACCACCAGGACTAGCACCAGCCCAGAACTAGGTGTTTGGGTGTTTGCTGTAACAACAACAGATACATAGAGAAAATTACCAGTTCCCTTTCAGCCAATACGAGCAGGGCGGTGCAGTATTCTGCTTTTATTTTCCACCATCCCTCCAGACACATCTAAAGTCATCAGCACCATTTTGTTCCCAGACCTCGGCCTATGAGATGCGAGTAAGGCGTGCTGCTGCGATCAATGCCCCTTCATGACAGCAAAGGTTGGAAAAAAAAAAAAAAAAAAAAACCAGCATCTTATTGATAAAATTGCAAAGGTTGTAAGCATGATCGCCGTCAAAGGGATCTGGGGGGAAGTGTGGGGATGCAAGACCTACACACTTACTTACAGATGTAAACTGAAAGTCAAACACACACACGTTGGTGCACACAAGCATCAAACCCATCCAATACAGACACGATCTGCAGCCTCTTTCATGTCGGCAGTAAAAGTCAATACAGACAGAAAGTATGCAAGAGGAAAGAATTTAGAAAAAGAAAATCACTGCTTCTGCTTAGATGTCCCTCACAAGGAGCAGTGCAGTATCTATTACACATCAAAGCCATTTCTCCCTCTTTCTTCTGTCTTCACTTTGTTTGGCTCCAATGAAAAGAGAATAGGTTTGAAACTAGCAATGAAAGGAGTAAAACGGGGACATTGTGGTGAAGAGTCATTGTGGGGAAAAAGAGAGATGCATGGAGAGAGACACATCTAGAAATCTAACGGATTAAGTGTGTGGGGTGTTAAGGACATAGACTGGAGACAGAAATGGACAAAGTAATGGCGATTAAAAAAAACAACAAAAAAAAGAGGTTAATGCAAATGTGCAAAAAAGTGTTGTACTTCTGACGGCCACTTGATGCTGGCTCCAAAAAACTCATTTTCAATCATGAAATTCAGGTGGTAGAGTGGGTCGTGTGTGAATCGTACGGTTGTGAGTTCGATCTCCGGCTCCTCCTGTCCACATGTAGAAGTGTCCTTGGGCAAGACACTGAACCCTAAGTTGCTTCCAATGGTGGCTAGAGCCTTGCATGGCAGCTCGGTAGCCATTGGTGTGTGAGTGTGTGTGTGAATGGGTGAATGAGTTGTCTTGTAAAGCGCTTTGGGATCTAGCTAAGGACATGAAAGTGCTATATAAATGTACTCTATTTACCATTCACAGTGATCTCCATCTGAAAATCATTTTCTAATTAATCCTTTAATTTCAAGAGTGTTGTCAGCGACAGGTCTGTACATGCATCTTTGGATTACCGTAATTATGTCACAGTTTGCGAAATTGGAAAAATTCCAATGGTTCCCATGAGCTGAGGTGTTGCACTTTACAGTGAATATTGTGTCATTACGGTAATTTCATTAGCGTCTCTCCCAGAAGGCGACAAAGTAGGTGATTTACTGTATAGTATGTGTTGTAAGAGTAATAACAGTGAAGATGAAGCAAGAATAGCAGAAAAACACAAAAACAGATTTTTATTTTAGAGCTTTAGTGAACAAAATCACTGCAACTGCACATGAATGTTAGATTTTACATGTTAAATTTGAATTTGAAATCAAAATAAGCATAAAAAGTCCAGGTAGAAATTTGCAGGCTCAGGTGTTTAAGGGTTAAGTAAATATTAGGCTTCAAAGAGAAATATTTAGGGGCGTGGTTAGTTTGATCGACAGGTCTGATCTCCAGTGAAACCAGTGCTGAAGTCGAGTCTCACACACTCTGGGCATTGACCTTGGTGACGTTCAAATGCCAAACTTCAAAATGCCACAAACTGACCACTGACATCACATGAGCTCTGTCCTTTCTGCATCCAGTCCATGATCAGGAACAACACGAGCCATTACTTTGAAAGGATCCACACCAGCACATTTCTTAAAGTTATTGTTTTCACATCATGAATTTTGATTTAAAAAGTTCTTCTAGTTTGTCTTTTTACTTTCCAGAGATGTGTTTCTGAAAAGAGCTGACCCGAGCAGGCTGAGCCCACACTGACTCATAAATTCTGTATGGAAATTGTGTTATGCCTCCTCATGCCAACAGCTTCTCGCTTTTTTTTTTTTTTTTCCTCAGTAGAGCCTGGTAGAAAATTGTC
>OOFC01015101.1:34443-68443 GCA_900323345.1 Pseudochromis fuscus
CTGGCCTGCCCTGCAGAAGTGACAGACATCAGGATTGTGCTGTCACAGCAGGAGAAGAGATGATTTACTTGTCAGGGGACTGAGGGACAGGAAGGCAGATACAGCTAACAGATATATGTACTGAGCTGCTGCTGCTGGGATAATGTAAAGATGCGAGGCTATGCTGCCGGTACATATACTGCCGCAGCTTGAAGGATCATTGATGCAGAGTGAGCTCGGGCACATGTCTGCATGCTACAGTCATGCTTGTTTCAAATCATGATTCATATCATGTCACACTCCTACTCAGCAGTAATTAGACTTTACTGTCAGACCTCTGGAGCTACACTTTCCTATGATCACACTGTACAGCATCACAATGTAAGATATGACTGGAGTATCATCAGGCAGCAAATGCAACACTTCAGTCCTCACTGACTGTACTCCCAGTTTTCCACAGACCCCTTAACCTTATCAACATTTTAGCATTTAAATATCACAAATGGTGAAATGCATTGTTTCCACTGAGTTTCAATAGTGACCCAGGGTGTGGAAGAGGATCACTTTTTGTGATGTTTATGTTAGAGTAAGATTAATGGTGCAGCAGCTGGTGTGAGGTATGTGACAGAAGACAGTTTTCACCAGTGCTAAGAAGATTACATTTTAAACTGTGTTGATTTTTTTTATAACAGATATTGATGATTTTTTTTTTTATATAATTTTGTTTTTTGTGAGAGAGAAATCTGCACATATGCAGGATGAGACCATTTGGTGGAGATCAGATCATTTTGAAGACAAAACAAAACAGATAAAATATTTTTACTCAAAGGTGTTTTAATGATTTTGTGGTGGGACATGAGAGACTGTATGAGTATGACCCAAACAACATTTAGACTTTGGAAAGGACTGGGTGATACGATGTCCGAAAGATCCTGAAACCATTGAAAGTCTCTCTCTTATAATGAAAGACATGTAAGACGGCAGTGGCTCTGTGGTAGAGCGGCCGTCTACCAACCGAAAGGGTTAGTGGTTTGATTCCCGCTCCTCCCAGTCATTGTCAGTGTGTCCTTAGGCAAGACACTTTACCCACCTTGCCCTGCATGAATGTTTGATGAATGGTTTGGTGGCGGTCGGAGGCGCAAATTGGCAGCCACGCCTCCGCCAGTCTGCCCCAGGACAGCTGTGGCTAGATGAGCTTACTGCCACTGGTATGAATGGATGTGAATGAATAATGGTCTTTGAGTCTGGACTTTCAGAGAAAAGTACCATACAAATCCAAACCATTATTATTATTATTATTATTATTAAGTCATACATTAGTCGCATGTAAGTGAAAGTCCATAGGCAGAGGATTGTGCTCTCTTCCTAGTCTGTGACACTGGAGTGTTTCAATAACAACAACAACTTTGGAAATTATTTACCTCTTCTGCCTGATGATGCTTCTCAAAGTACACAACTAGTCACAGACCAAATGTTGAACTTGAAGCCCGAGTTTGTCAGAAACTTCCTCAAACATCTCTGTGGAGAAACAGAGGAGCCATGCAGGAACAGATTTCACTGGACTAAAACTTTACTAATCAGGATCAAACTTTGATGAAATAGTGTAATTGAAGATGTGTTGAACCGACAGAATTAATCTGAATTTGGACTGAATAAAATGAACTGACTGGCTTATCTCATCTGTTGACAGAGCAAACACTGGTAATTATCATTCACTTATTTCTTTCACCTTTACTCTTCCCCAGCCTGTGATCTCGAGCTAAGTTCAGGTCGTGCGTGGCAGCAGAGTCTGCGCTCCGGGAGGTGATGGACAGAACAAGATGGTGTTTTAGAAGATGAATATTAGCCTGTCATTCCCATGTCACCTCCACGGTCTCTGTGAATGATATTCAGGCTGAGGCACATGATGGCTGGCTCGCAGGAGGGAAATGACAAACTGAATTCTTTTGAGGAATAAAGGTTACGCCACACGTGTTAAAGAATTAAACAAGACCTTTAGCATCACTGGATGGACAGTAATGAAATCAGTATAATACTTTCTTTGGATTTATTAAAAGTGCCTACAGCAAAGTATGACTCCATCTTTGTTTTATGTTGCTATATGGACAGTGCACATTAATGGGTGAATCCAATGAGCCCCTGCAGCTACGAACTTTCACT
Organism: Pseudochromis fuscus; assembly: GCA_900323345.1. Classification (NCBI taxonomy): domain Eukaryota; kingdom Metazoa; phylum Chordata; class Actinopteri; family Pseudochromidae; genus Pseudochromis; species Pseudochromis fuscus. Next base: position 36,583 of record OOFC01015101.1, read on the forward strand.
TTCATGTTTCATCAGTGGTAAAAATTGCTACATCAGCCTCTGTGTTTGCACTAACACCACAATAAGGAGGCAGTGATCTGTGCATCTGACAAAAACACAGGTGATCATTAGCTTGTCATAGTTCGAATCAGGTAATAATTACCACATGGTGATTACCTTGTCATTGTAGCATAATCTAATTTTGAATTAAAATGTTGTTGACAAATTGAGTCATATTGCAATAATCCCTGAATGATCATAGCAATTTGGAGGAGAGTTAAACGACTGAGATTAGCAACGGATGTGAGTCCCCGTTTAGCTCCACCGTGTAAAGCCGTCTATTAAGTTGTCATTGCCGGACACGGACTTCAACATGTGATGACAAATGTAAAGGTTATATTAAAAGCTAATATTACATATGCAGGGAACAGGATTGTGCCTGGGGCAGACATTTAGGCTGCACATGAAATGGCATCAAATCATATCAGTCCTCAAGGACAGAGGCAAACTTATCACTTAACAAAGGATCTTTGAAGTACTCAGTGCAGCAGCAGGAGGAAAATGCACATTTCAATGAACCCGAGTGAAACACATGCACATTCTTAGTCTGCAATTTTTACTGAGTTAGGGGATCATCAATGTATGGACTGTTCATGAATACAGCTTGAAAACTACTGTAAGAATCAATCATCAATGATGTGTGTAGTATGTCCATGACAGAATAGTCGGCATAAACATTTTAGAGTCCATGCTGGAATCAGTGCAATCGATACGACCAAGCAATGAAGCAATTTGACATCATCAAGGATTAGGTTTGGTCTGAGTCACATTAGTAGCATGGCAGTGTCAGCTGGTCCACCACCTGGATCAATACTGAAGTTTATTATCACCTATTGGATTCATTGAAGTTTTATTCTCCCCAGAAAACGATTACCGTATTTTCCAGACTATTGAGCGCACCTGTCTATAAGCCGCTATTGAATTTATTCGAACAGTTTCATGTGGTCCACTCTGACCGGGTCTGATGTGACGAGGCTAAATGTATCGGCGGCACGGAGCTTGCTAGCTTGTAAAAACCTAATGAGTTTCGTGCCGCAGATACATGAGCCACACCGGTGTTTAAGTTCAAAACATCAGAAAAAAGTAGCGGCTTATAGTCCGGAAAATACGGTAAGTTCCATCAGTGACAAGACACTTTGTTATTTATTAAATTCCTGTAGTCCAACCCTATCAGTGTTTTCACTTGTGTTGTCTGATTCAACTTTTAGATTTAAAAATCAGAAGTTCTGCTTCACATTCAGCTCATCTGTTCTTTGGAGGAACTTGTTTTACAGTCGGCATTTTTCATCCAACCCACATTTCAACAGTGTTTTCTGCCATATTCATATAGCTGGAGACTTTTTGAGGCTTGGTGGCCGATGGGCATCAACCCAATCACCACGGTTCAAGACCCATGCTTGCAACCCCTCTAGTATTCTCTGCAAGTCATAGTGGCAACTCAGGACTTTCTTCAGATATGAATAAATAATCCACCTGTTTTTATGGGTATTTTCAGATATAAAAATTCACTCTTAAAATGACTTCTTCTTCTGCAGGGGTTTAGTCGCATCCTTTTGGAAACCAGCACCTCAGCTGTGAATGTCGATGCAGATTTTTAAAATGTTTTTATAGAAAAAAAAACAAAAACTTGATTAACTTGATTCCCGTCTGTGGCTGTGCTGTGACGCCACTTAAGTTTGGCATGCAGATATAAGTTTGAAACTCAGATGGTAGAAGCAGTTGAGGTGATCTCAGGACATATTTAAACAATATCTGCTGTGATTTATTTATGGAGGACAGTCTGGGGTCATGACCCAAGAGTTGGAAAAAGCTGTCCTTGGCTTCACGCCAGTTTGTGAGAGAGCTGAGTCATGACCCTCCTCATGCCATAAAATATACTGTAGTCCTTCTTCACCTCATGACAGTGTTACTCCGTTTCTTTAATGGCACATTTTGATACTTTATTTTCTTATTTTGACAACTTAGCATCACACAGACTCACGACTGTAACAGGGTCATTGTGGATTTTGAATATGCATTTTAATGACAGTTTAAGCTCAAATATTTTATTAGCTCGAGTCTATAAGCTGCAAGTCAGCCATTAAGATCTGTGTTATATCACAAGACATTTTAGTATTACATATAGCACAAAGAGTTTTCCCTGCACAAACATTCCTGCCCTAGGGCTGACTCAAGCCATCCCCTGTAAATTTAGCAAATAGTCCAGCTGCTGGATTCATTACATCATACAGTGCTTGCAGAGAAACATGTATGTTAGCAACCAAGACTTAAGCTCTATTAGGTAATGCCTGGTCCTCCTTGGGATTCCAGCAATAAAAGCTAACTGTGATGCTGTGTTTCACAGCTCATTTGAAGTGAGCATGTCTCTGTGGTCATGAGACTGTAGACACATCAAGCTCTAAACCCCAGAACTAATGTGGAGCAGCTGTCAGATCCTCTGCACAACAAACATCCCTCTTTCTACTCAGCTGACCAGTTCCACTCTATAGAAAGCACACACCTCAGAGCCACTTAAAGTTGTTGAAGGTTTAACACTGTGCAGCCTGATTCAAGGAGTCTGTGGCCTCTTTTCTCTCAGCCTAAAATGGCCTTGTTGTCCTTTGTATAACTGCAGAGTTGGCTCAGGTGCAGAACCATTCAAATTAAACTAATTGGGACATCAAATGTGTGACAACATAAGTCATTAACTTCATCATTTTCATTTGTGAAACATCTGCATCATCCTGATTATAATTAAAAATGCAAAATAATCCAGATTTCATCTTGTATTTGAATCAGATTCAGGAACATACAAGAAAAAACTGTTTAGTTGCTTTGTGAAGATGAAATTTTACCTTCTGCGTTTTTCACCAAGCTAGATGATTATTTATCATGAATACACTGTTGAAGTACAATTGTAGTTAAGGCTTGTGCTCCCTGTCTTCGATTGACACTCACAAGAGTATTGAGACGCTGCAACATGTGGTTAGTTCCTGCTGTGGATGCATTGTTGTAGCCAGTCGGCCTATTGAGCATGATCGACATATACATACAGTACATGTGTGATTGTACATTCATGTCTTTTCCTCTTCCTCTGTCAGGTACTCTGACATCAGTGTGGTATTTGTGGTGTAGGATGCTCGGCGGGATTTTCAGTAAAACACTTAATTGAACTGTTAATAAGACATCAAATTGAATAGAAACTGAAAATTGTCCTTTGTTTTAGTGTTCACATAATTGCTGAGCTGTTTAGTACAAAGTTTGGAGATTGAGTGAGAGACTGACATTATGCATGTAAAAGATTCACCACATAAATGCAAAATAATACCTCAGTACCTGTGTGTTTGTGTATCTTAGAAACATGCAACCAGATTGTAAAGCATATATTCTTTTTGTGTCTTGCAGAGAGATGCTCCTTTTCTGGAGGAAAGCCACTGGATTCAAAAGTATTAGTGAGTCTCGACACGGCCTGTGGTTTTAGTGATTGTGAGCTGGGCTCCCACTGTCAAGCACAGGTTAAATTGTGCTTGGCTCACCAACGCTGTATTCCCAGCCAACTTCTTCTTTCACTAGATGATAACAACAGTCCACAGGATTGCCATCCATGGTTTCTGCCCTAATCAAGACTATATCATCCTACATTGAAAAGATTTGCAAAGGAATGTTTACAAAGAAATTGGCAAACCCAATAAAGAAGAAAGAGAGAAGCGAAAATAAAGAGCCCAAATTGACCACTGATTTGCAAGCACACAATCTAACTCTCTCTACCACACTGAAGACTACAGTTAAAAAGATTTCCAAATGCTCTTCGGCACGTAACATATCGCTTGAAGAAGACGACGGAAAGAACGACTGCTCATCCTTGTCGCCCACTTTCAGCTATCGTGTAGCAATAGCAAATGGACTCCCGAAAAACTCTCTTTTTTTGAATAATAATGAAAGTATCTTTCCTGAGGTTCTTTCGATTGATAGTAGTTACTCAGACTCCTTGAGTGAGACTAAACCTGTCCGGAGACTGGATGAGCATAAATCACACACTATGCCAGTAAGACGGAACAGGAAGAGCCTCATCAGTTTGGCTCCCTCTGACGGCAGCTCTGAGGGTGAACGAGTGGAGCGCTCCAGTCTGCACACGCTCAGGCTCGGTGCTCTACGCAAGTTGAGAAAATGGAAAAAGAGCCAGGAATGTGTCTCCTCAGACTCCGAGGTGAGCAATTGGAGGAAAACCCTCGGCATCCGCAGCAAATCCTTGGATCGTGCAGGACGGCAGCAAAAGAGCTCAACCCTGGAGCCTGGCTCCTCCTCCACAGGCTGCATCAGTCAGACCCAGGATGTGATGGAAATGATCTTCAAGGAGCTTCAGGGGATCAGCCAGATAGAGACAGAACTGTCTGAGCTTCGTGGCCACGTAAACGCCCTAAAAAGCTCCATAGATGAAATCTCCAGCAGTGTGGAAGTAGTTCAAAGTGAGATTGAACAGCTCCGCTCAGGATTTGTCCAGTCTAGAAGGGAAACGCGTGATATCCACGATTACATCAAACAAATTAGCCACCAGGCCAATAATTCAACATTGCGGTTCATCAATGTTCCTGAAGAAAGGTCAGAGAAAACAGAGAGTCTAATATATAAATTACTAAAAGACAAAATGGGTTTCATTGACGCCCACAAAACAATTAAAATTGAGCTTGCTCATAGGTTAGGACAACAAAGAGAATGTTCTAATGCAAAACCTCGCCCTATTATTGTTATTTTTGCAACCCCCCAAGATAGGGATGTAGTCTTGAAAAAATGCTATAAACTTAAAGGAACAGGCATTACAGTCTCGACTGATAGCTTAACTCACGATGGAAAAGAGAGAAAAGACAAAGCAATGTCGTCCTCACAGACCTATGAAAGCATGGATATAAAGGTCTCAGGAAAGGATAAAGTAGTGGAGAGTGATGACTGGGACTCAATGGACAGTGATAAAGAATTGGACGAATTAAGCAGGAATAAATATGCAATGGTGATTTCAAAGCCTGTTCACAAGAGCAAATCAGAGAAGAGGCGGTCCCATGACCATAGCAGGTCCGGAGACGAAGCTGGCTACTCAGGCACAGTTCACTATGCTGATGACTCTTACTATGACCCAGACAAGCATGCAAAGGCTTACTACTCAGATCTGACCCCTGGTTGGCTTTCCCAGAGTGACTACTCCACCCCAAAACTCAGCCGCTCTGAGTCTGATTGCTCAAAACTTTGCCAGTCATACTCAGAAGACTTTTCAGAGAGTCAGTACTTTACACGGGCAAATGGCTGCTCCCTGCTGTCCTCCTCAGATCAAGAACTGTGGCAGAGAAAACAAGAAGACATGGCATCCTCCTGGTATGCCAGCCCCAGTCACGCTCTCAGCCATGATAATCAAACTTATGAACACAATGAGGTTGAAACTACAGAAACTATTGATAGTGGGGTTAGTAATGGACTTGTTTGCATGTCTGGGGATAGAAGCCACTACAGTGGCTCCCAGGTCTCTCTGCAAGGGGATCTGTCACCCTGGAAAGACTGGCATCATCTGGAGCAGGGTGCTGACTCTGGCTTGGAAGCCTCCATAGAGGTTAGCAGTCCGTTTGACCCATCAACAATCCCTGGTTTTCCGGAGAACATCACTAAATGTCAGGAGGTTGACTTACAGTTCGAAGGAGACGAGGAATTCATGATGCTTGACAGAGAATCTTCCCTTCCACCAATAACCACCCACATTATTCCTCCTATCACAGAACGGGAGTCTATCATCAAGACATCAACCCGGCAATCTAAAGAGGGATGTAAAGTGGTTGCAAAAGAAAGCACGAAAGTGTCATCTAAAGATACCCCTAAAGCTGCTACTAAAGGGACACATAAACAAACTAAATTGGCTGCTAAAGAAGAAACTACCAAAATATTGCCAAAGGAAACACCCAAGGTGTCTGCTAAGGCTTCACCTAAAGTGACCTCTAAAGCAGCTCCTAAAGAGTCACCTAAAGACATTTTGAAAACAGCAACTAAAGAACCTTCTCAAGCCCTGCATAAAGACAGCTCTAAAGTCACACCTAAAGATACTACAAAACCCACAGTTAAAGAAGTGTCTAAAGTGACACCTAAGGTAAATTCTAGTGAGACTGTCAAAGTCACACCTAAGGTGACCCCAAAAGACAGCCCAATAATAACTCCAAAAGACAGTCCTAAAGAATCACCTAAAGAGAGTCCTAAAATAACTCCAATTGACACTCCAGTCTTGACCCCTGTCTTAACCCCTGTGTCAACCCCTAAAGAGTCCCCTAAAGAATCTCCTAAAGAGTCTCCTAAAGAATCCCCTAAAGTAATCGCTAAAGAGCCCCCGCAGGTTCACCCTAAAGAAGGTGTAAAAGTTGCTGCTAAAGAGGTTACCAAAGAAGCTTCAAAACCACCTGCAAAAGAGGTCCAAAAGGAGGTGCCGAAAGTAGCCCCCAATGACCCCACTAAGATGCCCACTAAAGAAGTTGCTAAGGTTCCACCTAAAGAAGCCCCAAAGGTAGCTCCTAAAGAGAGCCCTAAGGTGACCCCCAAAGAGACCCCTAAAGCAGCCCCAGCAGAGGCCCCTAAAGTAGCACCAAAAGTAGCCTCTAAAGATGCCCCCAAGGAGACCGCCAAAGTGGTTCCTAAAGAAAAATTCCCTGAACTGGATGTTAATCATAGCTTCCACCAGCCCCAGGGTAAATCTACAACAATGTACCGCAGCCAGAGTGAAATTCGAACAGAGAAGGTTGAGGAGGTTCCCAAGTCTTGGAGCAGTAGACTCAGTATAGACCTCAGTGAGAAGTCCTTTGGTTTTGGCTTTGGATCTACTCTGCAGAGAGCTAAGTCAGCTCTGGAGGTCGTTTGGAAGTCTGGCTCTCAGACTCCTACCCCTGCTCCTCCCGAGGAGCCCGCTAACTCCTCTTCCTCTTTCATGGGGCGTTTCCGCACCCTGTCTACTTCCACTGCGAATAACTCCAGCACCACAGTAGACTCAGATGTTTACACAGAACCTGTCTTCTACAAGGCAGAGGAGGAGAAAACAGGAGCAGAAGCTGGTGAACAACCAGTGGACAGTGAGACCCACTATGTTGAAGTGATGGAGCAGGTGCTAGCTAACTTGGAGAACAGAACTAATGCTAACGAGACAGAGGAGACAGAGGACACTGTGCAGGAATGTGAGACTTCTCAGGACTATGATGCGTCTGATGACATTGAAGCCTCACAAGACAATGATGCCTCTCAGGATTTGGAAGCTTCTCAAGATTTTGAAGCCTCACAAGACATTGAGGCGAGCAAGGAGGCATGTGTTCTGGAGTATGACTGCAGTTTGGATGAGCAGTATGATGAAGAGTACACTGAGGATTATGAAACCCAACTCACTGAGGACACAGCTGAATATGATGCAATGGTAGAATATGTGGACGTGGAAGAACCGGATGAGACTGAGGACAATGACGTGACAGAGGAGATGGAGGAGGGTGATGAAGACTTAGAGGGGGTAGAGGAGATAGCCGAGGAGGCCGCTGAGGTGCTCGAAAAAGTGGAACCACAGCAGGAGGATGAAAACAAAAATGTTCCAGAGGAGACACCCGTGGAGGCCCCACCCAAGAAGCGCATTCGACCCACATTCAAGGAGGCAGCGCTGAGGGCCTACAGGAAACAGATGGCTGAACTGGAGCAGCAGATCCTGGCAGGGGGTATGATGCTTTACTACTCTTTGTTTGTCACTGTGTTGCTTGGATTTCGTACTATTTTGCACTGAAAGATGATATCTGAGTTTCTCTGTAACAGTAACTAAACATCATAACAAAGCACCTGGGACTTTAATCAACCATATTAACGTTTCTAACACCACTTAACAAAAAAGCAACTAACAACAAGCAAATATGAACATCAGGGCCTTAACTTCTGGTTCCATGTGTTGCACTGAAATAATCAACAGTGGTTAATTGGAGCTTTCTTGAATTAATAGGATATTGTCAGATGGTTGCATCTGTACCACCACACACTATGAGCAACACTGACAAAATGTAAAAGTAGTAAATAAATAATAAGAACTCGAGGAAAATGTTGACTGAATTCAACGCCTTATGGCTAAAGGCCGTGTGCCACTGCACCGTTTAACGATTCTGTCTGAAAAATGAAGGCGTACGTTTATTGGACTTTTTTGTTCATTTTTCAGATGGTTTACAGACATATCTAGATGCTGACAGGCGGCACTAGCTGTTCCAAACTTTGGACAAACTTTGGCCAGCTTCCTATCGCGATTGGCGGTTCTCATATGTTACTCTGGTGTTTTTGGGTTTTTTTTGTCAGTTTTACCGTTACTGAGGCGATATCTTATCGTTTTTTAATCTTTTATGGCTGTTGGGCGGACAGCTCGTCCGCCTCCTGCCACAGAATACACCATACATCTTTGAAACCAGCAAGAAAACAGCTGAATAACGTCAAAGAAACATTCTCTTAATGAGTATGTGGGCGTCTGATCTCAGGCCAAAGACAGTAATCGTAACTGTAGAAATGGATGGACACGGCTAGAGGAATGTCTATTAACGTCTAATCACATGGGAATAACAGTCAATACGCATGTGAAAGTTTGAGATAAGTACAAGAAAAACCTCAGCAACGGTCAGAAATGGACATATCCAGCTGGTCTTGTAACAATAGGAACTATTGTTGCATTATATGTTATCTGCCCGCCTGTTGTTATTGTACTAACACAGACCTGCTTTAGTGAGACACATGAGAGGGACCATGCAGTAAAACCTGTGCACAAGTTCATATAAAGTTCATACCCAGTTGGGGGTCGAACAAGGAATTTTGTGGCCTTCATGTTTGACATAGAGCATAATTCAACAGGTATAAAAAGCTGAGGCAAACTGGATGTTGATAGATGTAATTCAGCTGTTTCATTTGTTACTTCTACTTAAGCAGATGTTACTCAGGCCTTTAATGCTCTGTAAGCTGGGCTCAATGAAGATGTTACTCATGCTCTTCTAGCTACCGTCCATGGCCACAAAACTTGATTTTGCTGCCGTATGACGTAAATATTTAGACAGAGGCAGACGTAATCATTAAACAGCAGGACGGGACAGGGTCATAACAGGTAGAATTGTGGAGAAAGAATTTAGAGTACACACATTTTTGTAGGGCGGCTGTGGCTCAGCTGGTAGAGTGGGTCGCCTGTGAATCGTAAGGTTGTGGGTTTGATCCCCGGCTCCTCCTGTCCACATGTCGAAGTGTCCTTGGGCAAGACACTGAACCCTACGTTGCTCCCAATGGTGGCTAGCGCCTTGCATGGCGGCTCTGTAGCCATGTGTGTGTGTGAGTGGGTGAATGAGTTGCCTTGTAAAGTGCTTTGGACCGAGCTAAGGTTGTGAAAGTGTTATATAAATATACTCCATTTACCATTAATGAGCCCAAACCCCAAATCAGTATGGTTTCTTAGCCCTAAGCATTCAGTAGGAATAGTAGTGTATTCATTCATGTATTTAATATATGTGATGGAGACAAACCCAAGACCTGAAACTTGGGGGTTTAATATCGCTGGGGCTATAGTAACTTCCAACTTTGACACTTATTGGCTGTCTTGGAATTAATCATTTATTCAGAGTTGAAAAATTGAAGAGGAGGGATCTCTGGGTTTTTGTTCCCACGGCACAGTACTGGCTTCTTGCAGCAGACACTGGGTCAAAGGATCATCTCATCAAACTTGTTTTTCTAAAGTTTATCACTGATCATCAAAATTTAACCGACCTTAAAAGCTGCAGTACGGCTGACCTGCAAAACTATTCCTCACAATAACTAAAAACATGACTAGTGTCTGTTACTGAGCACCATTGTGATGGCAGTCTGTACATATTGACTCACAAGTGAGAATGTTCGGTACTCATATTTGCACTTCAGTGTTTTAAATCGAGATATTTTATTCATTATGTTTAGCTGAAGACTGTGCCAGTTCCCTCCTTTGTCTTTTTGTGTTTTACTTTTACTTCACTGCAGCAGTTGCCTTGAATCAAAATGCTTTACAGCCGATGGGTCAAGGCGTATACTTAAGAATGAGATTGATTCATTGATGGCACAGTCTTCCACATGGAAAGGAAAAAAAGACACGAGGGAATTTCCTCTCTTACTTAAAATCAAAAAAGCTCTTGACCTACATATGTAGCTGCAACTGTGGTACTCACGGTGACGTAGCTAGTTCAGAAAAAAACAGAGTACTGCTTAACTGTGGCTGTATGACAGGTGTATGCACAAACTGTTCAGTAGACAAATTTACTAAATATTCTGCTGAGGAGAAATTCAGTAGTTAAACTGAATTAAATTAGCAGGCAGTGCTTTTTACTTTGGCAGAAGTCTCCAAAGACATAGAAATGACTGTATACTAGTGTTGTAGTCAAGATCGCACCAACCGAGACCAAGACATTCCTGAGACCAGAGAGTATCGAGACCGAGACAAGACCAAGACTGTTTATATCAAAGAAAAATCACAATATTGCTTCTTACCAAACAAATCTGATGAACCACACTGATTCAGTGTTATTGACTTTGAACTAGCTAGCACAGCATTAGCTTTCTGGCTCATTGCTGAAGCAAACCATCGACTTTCTGCAGCCGAAGCGCCAACATGGAGGACGCTGTAGACTAGAAATACGTCCCGTTGGTCGCATCTAAAGTTCAGCCCATTTACTGGTGTAGTGAACAACGTTTTCATAGCATAAGAGCCTCCCAAGTAACGCCTGCGGGCTCGACTAATACCTAGCGTGTTCATTGTTATTCCATTATTTTGCTTTGGACAATGCTACACAAGCTAACTTGGCTGTAACATAAAGTCGGTGCTATGATGATGTGTTGAAATTTTCTGATTCTAATTGTCCAGTGTAGCTAATTTAACGGTTAATTTACCTGTCCTTATGCTTCCTCTCAATGTGCCGATAAAAGTTTGGTGTCCCAGCAGTTTCTGTGAGTTGTTCACCACAGAATTTGCTAACTGCAGAGTGTCGTCTCTTGCATGTTGTTTTGCAGATGAACTCTTTGTGATTTTGGAAACCAAACTTGATGACTGTAACCTGCTGACATTTTTAATTCCTTCCTGGGGGCGCAGCATCTCCAGTTGTCTTCATCCAGGCTGTGTACAGGGGGCGTGTCACAACTGCATGACACCGGGAAGGCGGCTGCTGCTTTCTAGTTTTCTCACTTATCACAGTAGAGCTGGCCTGGTCTCGACTGGTCTGGATCAAAAATCCGGAGTCCGACTCGTCCGAGACTGAGACAAGACCGAATAAAAATGCCTTTGATTCCGAGACGAGACTGAGGCTCTTAAAAAGTCCAAGACCAAGACCTATCTCGAGGACGACAACACTACTGTATACCATACAGTAGTGTCATCTAAACTATGACCAGTTTACCATGGATTATTATTACAATTATATCTTCAAATTAAGTCTGTGTGTGATGCTACATTTTCAGCAGATATACTTATAGTGGAGTAACTCATCAGTATAAACATATTGACAATTTTGAGGCCTATGATTTTTCAGAGTTGAAAAAACAACCTGATACAATATATGGTTTATTTTCCCAGTGACACATTTAGCTTGGACAATGCAGAAGTCTGACCAGTGCATATCCAGCAGGACATCTTGAATTAAATAACAAACCTAAACAACAACAAAAACACATGTCAGTGCTTTCTAGTGGAGAATTTATGCAATGCTCACTTAAATCTGAATCCTAATTAGATTTTTCTACTGCACTTTCTGGCTCCTGATTGGCTGTGACTGTGCACTTTCAGTCTTGCACTGTGCTTTTGCTGAGCTACCAGGCGAGAAGAATTAAAAGTCGATCTGAGCGACTGACTCATTGACCGACTGAGTCACTCCTCATTGCTGAATCACGTATGTGTGAGGTGAGGCATGCAGCACACTCCGGGCATATGACTTCAAATGTGTGACCAATTGTCTTCACTGTCCCGTGGCTTTTTGGCTCTTTTTTCGTCTTTTTTATGAGTCAGTTCGTGGCCTCTTCTCTAGTGTTTCTTTACTGTTTCTGCTGTTGTGTTTACTGGTTCTGTGAACAGTATTGGACAGTTTTTAGTTTTGATTGAGGCTGAGATGAGAAGAAATATCAGGCGGGAGCATCAAAAAGAAAAGTGAAATGAGTTTGTTGAATTCTTGTTTCTTCTTCCTAAATGTAGCAACTAGCTAGCCTTGCACACACCTACAAGGTCTGTCTGAGTAGTTTGTAAGTTTATACTAATGTTGAGGACTGATTGTTGTAAATATGGGAGTTAGAAATTGCTTTGTTGTACAGGAAGTGACATTAATGAATAGTTGTTGTGAATTGTTTTGATCTTCTGTAGCAAATGTAATATTACAAAAAAGCCAAGTAAAATGATTGGCCTGCTGTTTCTGCTGTCAGCTGTTTGACACCTAAACCCTGATCAGTGCTAACTCACTTTAAGAAACTCTGATAATCCTGAATGCTGAAATATGACCAACTACCTGACATTTTTCAGTCTCTTCCCACATCCTCACATGCATTTTTAATGACAACAGATGCAATTTGTTGAAATTACATTCTACTACTGATGGAGAAACAGACATAGATGCATGCATGCTTTATAACCCACCCCCTCATTAGCTTTATGCCTTCATCTCTGGTCGCTGATGTGTGCTCATCACGCCCGTGCTCTGAAGCGTGCTGGCTGGTCTGTGTGGGAGCTGTGTAGGGACTCTCAGCAGTACTGCCACTCCTGCCAGGCCTGTCTTCAACTGGCTACAGCAGCGTCTGTATTCAGATGCTAATTCACACTCCCAAGGGCATTCTGTAACCAGGTCAGCCTTGCTTGGAATATTTATAGAGGTCTACCGCTAGTGAAGTTTGCTGCTTGCTCCTGGGGGAGCAAAGGAGGTAGACCCTCTTTATGCTTAGTGCAACATTTCTCGAGAAAGTGTGGATATGAAAAATGCAGATACAGGGAATGTAGAGTCTCTGTTGTTGTTTTAGGTGATACCGTCCAGCTCAAAGCGTTGAATGGCTCAGTAGCGTTGTGGGGAAAAGGAAAACGGGGAAGCCTCTTCTCCACTGTTTCCATATGCTCACAACTTTGAGAAGCTCTGGCTTTCAGATTAAAGACTGTCATGTTGCAGTGTTGCTAGATTATCCCTGTTAGCATCATGCTTGTCCTGCAGTACCTGCACAAGCATATTAACTCGTATTAAGGCAATAGTTTTCACTCTATCCCTACAATTTGAATCTCAGATTGATAAACAGCGCTAACGCAGCTTTGATTAAATGAGGGTTGATAACCCATTTTACCCCAATGTTCTATTTCTGGGCCATGCCTTTGAGGGAGCTATTTTTGTGTCCTGAAATATTGAAGTAAATAAACCCTCTGACATCAGCCTGCCACAGCCTCAAACACTTAGTCACAGTTGAAGAAAAAAGATAGTACATGAGGAGAACAGTGAGTGCTCGTATCGTCCATCTGCTGTAGCTGATGTGTTTCTTCTATAGTAGGAAATGATTTGGCCATGTGGGGTTGTTTGAGTCATCAGGGAAGACAACAGCTGTATAAATTGGTTGAACAGCCACTCAGGCCATTCACTCTGAACTAAGACAGTTCGTCAAAGTCAGAAGGCTGCAACATCGCACTAGACACATTTCTTATGTCTATAATGTTTTGTCGCATATTGAGAACTTTAAGTTGTAAAACACACAAAAATATCCAAGTCTGGCTGCCATTAAGCAGATATGAAAAAGGTCATGGGGGTGAATACCCACTATATTAATTATACAAAGATAGATCCACTATTTGTAACGTTAGATAAATAAAGTTTATAAGTGAAGGAAAAACACAAGAATTGTTTTGAGTTGTTCAGAATACTCACCACCACAGTAGACTAATAAAAAGGAACTTTTGAACATTTAATCTAATGTTTATAAAATGTCAGTCGTCATTTCCTCACAAAGTTGAGCTCATACAGTTCATATTTTCAGTGTGATCAGTGAGGAGCAGTGAGGTGGTAGAATTGTAAATAAGTTCAGTAGTAGTTCAGTAATAATCATATATAGAGCCTGGTAGTAGGTTTGTGTGTGTGTGTGTGTGTGTGTCTTGATTAACAATGTCATTAGAAATAACTGAAGGTTTTTGTTGGAGGAATAGTTGTTTTTGTTTTCATAGCTAACAGTTGTTTAATGCATTGCTACATTCAGTGAGTATACTTAGATTAAAATGTAACATAGTTGTGTGTTGGTAAACTCCCTTGGGCTTAATTTGTGCTGGATCTTCCTGAAACAGGAGCATCCCAGTCTCAGACCGGCACCTCTTTGATTGGAGTCGACATCTCCTTTGTCAATGTCTAAATCTGGAAATAATCTCTGTAACAGTGACTGTGATCTTTTCTGTGATTATTTTATTTCCCTTTGAAGTTACTCATAAATTGCTTATCTGTGTGTATTGGATGCTCACGCAGGTCAGTCAGTGATGCCTCAAGTGTGTGGGCTCAATTGTCACAACAGACGCTTGTATATTTTCTACCCCCTTTGTTTAATGTATCTGTAGAAAAACAGCATTGCTTGGCTGTTGTTTCAGCACCAGGGACAGCGCTCTCTCTTGTGTGTAGCTGTCCGTGGTCCTGAAACTGAAGGAGCTCCATACATGTCATTGAGTTTGGTTTCTTGGCCTGCTTTCTGTTCGTGGTTGTAAATTGAACTTTGGTCTTAATTCCAGCAGCAGTGAACAGCTGTTGCTGCGAGCCCTCCCTGCTGATCTTTATCGATTTTGTTGAATTATTAAAGGTAAAACATGCTTTGTTTGTGACGGCAGTTTTGTAAAGCAGCACTGTTTTAAAGTTGTGTTTTCCGGGTATTTAATCTTTATTGGTCAGGACATTGAAGAGAGAGAGGGAATATGGGGAAGTAGAGCAGGAGGATGTCTCCCCGGGACTCACTCTAAACAAAGTTAGCTGCTGACAGTGACTGAATGACTTGCTGCTGCCTAAACCACTGGGATTTTTAAAAAATTCTGCACAGAATAAATACTGAAGCTGGAAGCCAATATCTGACAAGATGTTGAAAGGAGTCTTTGACGGATCGGGGCTGAGTAACAGAAAGTAAAGTAACTAATGTCAAGCTAACACATCTTTTTGACAGTTTTGCCTTGGAAAGCACAGGTGTAACTGATCACATTAATGATTCAGATTCTGTTCAGGGAGCCAGTGGACACATTATCGACTTCCTGGATCTGAAATATCTGAATTAAAAACATAATTAATCACACCTGTGTTGATGCTAAATGGAAATATCGGTAATTTTACCACCCAAATTAATCCAGCCCTCGCACAACTGCTTTTCTACTCTGAACTTTGTGAGCCATGTAGTACCAAATCCTGCACTGCAGTCGAACACTGAGTAATACTTCCAGCTCATAAAATCTAGATTCACTGACACTGTTTTATTTAAATATAACTTTTCTTCTGAATTTTTTTTTTTCGAGTTATGTGCAAAGTTAGCAAACAGTCTGATTTTACTGCAAGCACAGGTGAAATGATTACAACACTTCAACACGTCTTTAAAAAGATGTTGTGTTTATTTCCACATAATAACAGACTCATAAGTGCACTTGTTGTTTTCTCTCCAGTCAGAATTTAAACTAAGAGTTGAGAGTTAGCGTCATGCCTCGACCTCATAATCACTTCTCAACTTTTACAAGTCAGTGACTCCACTTTTGCTCTGTCCAACAAACTTTATGCAGGGTGTTGCCAAACTTCTGCTCGAACTACAAATTAATTTGTGTTCTGCTCCGGTGCAGCCAATTAAACAAACTGCTTTGAAAAAATAAAAACCTTGAAAAATATAAATCTGCACCTGAACCTGGAGATGTTATAGATGTAAACAAACCTGGGGTTCAATAGGTGATCTGGGCAGTGTGGTCTTAAATTAAAATAAAATAAAAAACATTGCCTAACATCAGTGCGATAAGACAAAAAGATTAGAGAATAAAGCATTGATGTATTGGAAGATGAATATGGATGTGACCATAGTTGTTGTCTTAGAAACCGTTATTAGTGTCAAATTTATTCACCACCACAAAACAGGTTAAAGCTTTTAGGCTGTAGCTTTTGAGAACACATCAAACAACCACATGCATCTGGGATTTGTTCATTCCCATTTTTTTTTTTCATCCAGTCTGTCTAACTCCCGTACGTGAATCCTGAGCTTCAAAGCGAGGATAGAGGTTTTGAGAGACTGTCACAGGCGCTGCTCTTTATTATCTCGATTTCCTCTGTTTTTCATGAGCTGCTTGGAAATACACTCATGCCCTCGCACACTCGCAGTGTCGGACTGTGATCGTGGCCTGGCAAACACTGATGCAGTAGCTGTGCTGTGATGAAAGCTGAGAAAACTAAAGAGAGAAGAAGAAAAAAAAAAAAAAGGAGGGGAGTCAGTTATCATGTTAAATTTATGATCTTTCCTCTGGTCGTGGCTTCAAGTGCATCTCTGTGTTTGTGTGTGGTTGAAGGCGTCCACATAAACATACATGATCCTGGCTGTGTCAAGGCGTTGGCTAGTTCCCGTAATGCTGTCGGCCACGTGCGAGCTTTTCTGCTCTGGTGAGCCCTGATCTATGTACGGTGTATCCATGTGTGTCGGCTCTGAAATGCAGGATTTACTGCTACTGTGGCAACCGCTACTCCTTGCCTACAACACAGACACACACACACACACACACACACACACAGGTTTCTTACCAGTCAATTACATTTTTTGTTCCACAGATTGAAGGCACCTGTGAAATGCGGTTTATATCTGCAGTGTATTGCCTATCTTTGTGTTGTGGCTTTATCTGGTGCAGCTGCAGACCTGCTTGGTAGAGGAGATGGCTCTATCTTGTAGAGCTGTTCTGAAAGTGGCTTAGCTGCTCGCTGTCCGTGGTACCTACCTGCAGCTTAGCCCCTCTTTGGGTGCAGCTTCTCTGCGTGTGTCCAGCTTTCCTCCAGTGACAATATGTTGCCACAGTTTCACCAAAAATATTTCTCTACAAAAATCAACCATTAAAAAAAAAAAAAATCATAAATTTAAAAGCAATGTTTTTGAAATACCTCCCACTTATGAAAGGCCTCGTGATGAACACTAATAGCACTACAAAGCAAACTGAAATTAAAGAGCGATGGTGTTACGCTCTTAGTGATGCAGCAACTGCTCGTCAACAATAAACAGTCTATTGTGTCTTTTTAATCAGAGGGGCAATTTAATCTTTCCCTTGTGAACAGCTGTTTTCTGTTTGTAACACATTAGATCATGATTATGCTGCCATTTATCACCCATGGATCAATAGCACAGTAATTACACCTCTGCAGTCTTGCTTATTTAAAGGGCTTGCCCTCTTGCAGTTCGTCTCTTAAATGGCAACATGATACCAACCGCTTATGCTTACCTAATGTCCCGTGTCTCCCCAGCGCTAGGTGTGTTCACACAGGTAACGCTATCGATCAGAGGCATCTTTATTTTAATTTATGCCGAATTTATTTAGAAATATTCAGTGTGTGAGGAATGATTTCAGATTTTAGCTGAAAGCTTTCTCCTGGTATCACTGTAAACAGTCTTCCTCTGTTCACAACCATCCTCCCTGAGGTGCAGCTTGACACTGTCTGATTAATATAACGTATTTGTGTGCTAAGTAAGTGTGTGTATTTTCTGGTTATCTCATCCTTTCTAACTCTTCACCTTCCTGTCGCTCTCTCCTTTCAGACGCCAGTGCTTTGGATACTCAGGTTTTAAGTCACTGTTTATTATCCTCACACTTTCCTTGCATGTGCATGTGTGTTTTTGTTAAATATGAGGTCATTTGGGTTTGTTTGTGTCACATCTACCTGTATATGTGTGTGTGTGTGTGTGTGTGTGTGTGTGTGTGTGTGTTTAGTTGTGGTTAAACTAAAAGTGATGTTTGTAAGTATGGGAGTGAATGCAGTCTGTGCCTTTGAGCCATCTTGGTGTCACTTTGTGCTGGTTATCTCTTTATTCATCTTTTTTTAAAAAATGATATGTGTTTCAAATTGGATATTTGGTCAGTGGGGGGGAGGAGTGTTACACAATGGGCAAATCTGGCCTGAAGCACCAAGAGCGGCAAAACTCTCAGTCTTGAGCCCACAAATTACATTGATGTGGAATAATTTGATCTTTTGCCTGTGGTGCTTCCCTCCCTCCTCCCAGTGCTGTACTCCTCCTCTCCTGTCATTTGTCTTATCCTGAATTGACCTCCAAATGTACTGTATTCTCCCCCAAGTGCATTTTAATTCACTGTACATTTCTTTTGTTTGAAGTTTGCTTTGTGTCCAGCTGAGTGCACTTACCTTGTCTTTCTTTGCTTCACACTGTGTTGTTTCCTCTCTCTTGCAGCCTCGCAGTATTTTGGATCCCAAACTGCTCGGCTTGCAGACTGGAGGGTGAGTGGTGGCTCACTTTCTGACCTGATTGGTTCACAATTACACAAATCGGAGCCGCTGTGCTGTTTTGTACCCTCACGCTGAGGCACATGTAGCTGAGATGTTACGGGCGTGCTGGCTCTCTGGCAGGCAGCCCCAATTAAGCATATCATGCTCCTTGTTTTGCGACATACCACAGAGAGAAGAGGAATATCCAACATGAGTGATGCCTTCATAATGTTTGTGGGTTTTCTCATTTGGTCTCATATAGCTGATAGACATATTATTAGGAAATGTTTATGTATGAAAACCCTTAATGTGAGACGCAAGCAGCCAACTGTTGTTTGATGCCATGTGGGGGCGAAAACAGCCAATAATCATATTTAGCCTCAATTAGCGCCAGCACATGGCATGACCACGCAGCCATCTGCAGCGTGCACTGTGCATAAAGGCAGCGAAAGGCGGGATCCCTGGGATGAGGCAAAGGCCTGTACAGCTTGTCACGTTGTGTATCTTTAGGGTCAAACCACTGATGTCGCTGAGAGCGCTGACAGAAAAGCTTGAGGAGCTTTATCTGTGTGGAGGCATTGGGGCCTTGATGTCATGCTGAGGTCATTAGAGAGGCTTTGAGTGACAGTTGAGGTGATGCCACTGAGAGCCTCACGGGAAAGGAGCAGGACTGGTGGGAAAGCAGCGAGGGAGTGGTGGAGTGCACACAAGGGAGTCAGAAGATGGAGTGAGCGCTCCAAGTGTTGTCGACTGAAAAAAGAAAAATCTCAAAGTGCCCATTTCTGAGAGGGGGAGGGAGGTTGTTCACGTAGTTTTTGCTGCGGTCGGCCATCATTCAACAACTTCCATTGTTTCATATGCAATTCCAGTAACAGGTGTAATCAATACACTGCTGCTGCTGCTGCACACTGTAAAAACTGAGATAACCTGGAGGGGTGGAGTCTGGGAGGGTGAGAGGGATTTCTCCAGCTCCCAGTGTAGGTGGTCGGCGCCATGTGTAGCGAAGAGGAAGGGGTTAGGACAGGTTAAGAAGGAGGCATGATCCATGGTGTTTGCCGGCTGTGTAAATCAAGGCCCCCCCTTTCACCATAGTAATGTCTCCCCCAGCATGGCATTATTATGATATTAATACACCTTAAATCTGTCTGCTTCTCCAGGGCTGGCAGTATTCTTTATGGTATTGACAGCATGCCAGATTTACGCCGCAAGAGGACAGTGCCTCTTGTCCGAGACCTGGTGAGTCATCTGCCTCAACAAGGTTATGTGTGATTTATGTCAAATCTATCTAAGTGACCCCATGTTATACCACAGTAGTGGAATGCTGCCCTGTGTGAGTATGGACCTGTGCTGAGGACAGTAATATCTTTACTAGCACCCTGATAAAATGTGCTAGTGCTTTAGAGTGACAGTGCTTATTGTTACTATATAATATACTTGAAATAATAACCTGCAACAATGTGATTATTCAGTGGTTATTAAAAATGACTTGGTTTTACGACTTTTATTATTTTACAACATCCGGTTATGTAGATTCAAAATAGCCACATCAAATAGACAGACATGCTAAAACAGCTAAAATGAGGCTAGTCAGGAGGTGATAAAAGCAACCACTTAAAACTATTTCATTTAGAGCACCGCCTGGTGGGAATGTAACCTTAGCCGTAACTCTGTTGCTTGATTAATTAGTCTAGAGAGAGTGTTTAAGGCGTTTGCATCACAGTGATGCTCCACCATTTGTTTTTATTGCAACATAATGTGTCATAACATATCCCACAGAGAAGCCTGTTGCAGCGATGTCCACTTTAGCACAGTGCCACATGGTTCTGAAAGACAACAGTCTGTCATGACGCCAGGAGTTTTCATGTCTGTTTATAACTGTTTGTCCATTATGTGCTGCACAGTACGTCTGTCCTGTTTATGTTTGTTTCTCATCTTCATGTATTTTAGTCAAAACTAAGGAAAGAAATACATTAAAATTAAATCTCTGCGAAACAACCTGTTTAATACTTTTTCAACATTATATTTTGAAATCATACAAAATGCAAAGTGATAATGCAGCTTGATGTCATACACATAGATGCTGATGAATGTTTATATCACAGTGAACAACATGAGTTGATGCTGTATTTGTCCATATCTCTCATGAAATTAATAACCAACAATGTCTTGGTAAGTATGGGTTGTCGTATATTATTTTTTAATTTATTTGGATTTTGCGTGTATATTTGCCATTCCTACATAGACCCATAACAGCTATGGGTAATATTTTTCAGTGAGTTGTCAGATTTCAACCTCGCCGATGCTTGCCGCTTTCTCTTTCTTTTTTTTTTGTATGGCTCGGCAGGTGTCGAAAAAATTGTATTTATCTTGAAATGTTGACAACTCAACCCAAAAATATATCCGAGAGACTTCATTGACTTCTGATTTAACTGTGTGAGGCTTTTAAATCATGTAAAAGTGACACTGAGGAAGCCTTTTACACGTGGGATGAAGTCAGTAGTCAGCAAACTAATTGGTCCCCTTTCATGCCTCTCCTTTGTCAATGTTCCCCATTTGCTGTGCGATTGCTTCAGGGCAGCAACAGCGTTTGATTGGATAAGGACAGCAGGGTTCCCCCTCATTGTGGCGGGATGCAAAAAGATTAAAAAAAGCAACAAAATAAAAAGTTTTAGCTGAATAGATAACATCTGGATACAGGGTCTTCTTGTATTGTATTGCCCGCAGCAACCTCAGCAGTGCTGGTGCATGTTGATAAACTTACATCAACACTCACAGTTCATGTAGAGGTCACGTTCCCTCCTACATTCTCCATGGCTTCCATGGATCTTTACCATAGCTGGGCTGTACAGACGAGAGGGTCGTGGTAAAGACTGATCCAATATTGTCAGCTGTCCATGTCTGCATTCCTCTGTTACATAACTTCCCTCAGTATGGGATCAATGTGTATCAATCTCTGCTCACCCAGACTCACTGGATATTAATATAACAGCTAATTTAATGTGCGTACCTGTGTGTGTGTGTGTGCGTGTGTGTTCCTTGTTTGTGAGAGTGCCTCGTGTGGGCGTGTACTGGTTTTTATGTTCGAGTAAGTTTGTGGCTGTCTGGGCTGACGTGTGTGTGTGTGTGTCTGTGTGTGTGTGTGAGTGCGAGTCTGTGTTGTGCAGTACAGCTGGCTTCACCCATACATGAGTGTGTGCGTCTTGTGTTTCTCTGTTTGTGTCAAACTAATGTGCAGAGCAGACAGCAGAAAATATGATCAAAGCTTCATCCAACAGAGAAGTGAACAGAAATGCCAAGCATGACTGCAGTTTAGTAACCTCCAATGCATGAGTGGATCAAAGAATCATGCAGCGGCTGTATAAGCTCTCTTGATGAATAGTTGAATCTTTCTAGAGCTCTATGCCTTAACCAGCAGTCCTGCATGGCAGTTGAGACACATATGCGCTCAGTATGGATACTAAGTTCAACTCCTCTGCTGTTTGTGTTTTCACACTTTACTCTCTTGCTCCTTGTCTAATTCAATGTCTTTCTTTTTTTCTTTCATTCTCGACTCGTGACCTTGTGGACAATCACAGGCTTTGGTAAGCTCGCCTTTTCTGTGTCCTACTGCCCAAGTTTGAATTGTCAGGCCTGTAGCAACCATGACGACCAATAATGTAATAACTTAATTGGTAAAATGTTATTATCTTTATTACATTACATTTAAAATGATTATGTTATTGGTTGCTACAAGGCCAATTTCCATGGCTAAAGATTATTTTCATATTGTTATAATTCTTTTCTGCTTCTCCGCTTTCAAAATATTACCACTAATTCACAAGCTGCTTAACTCTACATAGACGTGGCTCTAAGTTTAAATCCTTGGAGATACTGCACATAACTGCAGATAGGTAAAATGGGTCGTGAACTTTCTCCATTATCTCTCTTCCCTCAGACCCTCACTGCTCGAAAGGCAGGCATCTCGTTCGCTCTGGTGAACCGGTCCACCCTGAATAATGAGGACCTGGTGAGTAGATGCATGTCACTGTGTGCTTACTGTGTAGTCTCTGTGGGTAATGGAGGGTTCTGTGGGGACAAGGGGATGCTGGACCCAAGCGGTCATTATTTTTTGGGGCGGTGTTTGGAGCTGGAACATTGACAAACTTTTATAGCTGTGCTGTTTGCTGCAGCCGCTGTACTTCAGGGCAAAGGATCATGCTGCCAAGAACACTGGGTCCCAAAATGAAAATGAGAGAGATTGCATTAGTTATTGAGCTGATTTCTTTTCATGTACACACAGCACTCCATCATCTGCCTGCCTCTTTCTGAAATATACTTAGCGTCAATAAAAACGCACACATCCCTTCTGCGCAGACGACGGGGCGTTCAGACCGAGCGCGACGCAAATTTGTCGTGCGATGGGATTACGTAATAATTGACACAAATTCGTGTCTATTCGCATTGGGCGATGCGAGAGACAGTCATGTCGCGCGAGTTGAAAACGTTTTAACTCGAGCGACAAATTCAGTCAGATGGTATCTCTGATTCTCTGATGTTACTGGACAGCAAAGGAGGACGAGCTTATTGTCACCGTCTGTGTCCATCCAGAGCTTCATGACACAACTTTAACCCCGTTTCTGAAACTTCAACAACACCTAAAAGCAAAAAAGGCAGAAGTGGCGGTTGCCGGGGTTACAGAGAGGAGTGCTTTAATTGGCTGTTTCTCGCTGGTGGTGAAATCACCAGTACACATCCAGGATTACTCGACCACGCGAGGCAAAAATTAATGTTGCTCCACTCCCAAGTCGTTGCACTACGCTGGACTCACACTGAATGCGACGTGAATTTTCACATTGCGTGTACTTGCAATGAGTACTTGCGGATGTGTACTGGCAATTTGCTTTCACCTGTTGCTGAAGTCACAGAAAGACAAACAGCTGCTCTGCTTCTTGGTCCAGAGTTAAAGTTGCGTCATGAAGCTCTGGACGGACACAAACGGCGACTATAAGGTCGTCCATTGCATCCATCGAGTTAAAACTTTTTCAATTTGTGCGATGCAACTGTTGCATCAACTCGCGTTTTACGTAATCCCGTTGCGCGGCTATTTCACGATGCACTCGGTCTGAATGCCTTGTTACTCCTGCAGCGTCCTCATGGCGTCCTGCCTCTAGATCTCTGTTAAATGCGACATGTTGAGCTGGTGTTTGGTAGATTTCATGTTACCCTTATGAAGCCAACCTACCACACCCAACATCTCAGCTGAAAATGCTCTGTCCAAAACTGGAGCAACCAAATGAGCGAAATAAGGAGTACCGCCATCATGTGACACGAGTAGGGATGGGTATCGTTAGGATTTTTATGAATCCGATTCCCATTTTGTTTCTGCTTATCGATTCCTTATTTTGATTCCAAAAACAAAAAAACAGGAAGCCAAATGTATATTTAATCTATTTATCTATTTTCTACACTACAGCATGTAAATTGTATTTAACAAATTCGTTTTGATTTAATTCTGAACGAGATCATTCATTACTCTACCTAAATGATGGAGACTCGACAACTGAGAACGGATGAAGTCCTTTGACAACAAACTTTGTCACAGTCCGGTGACTTTGTCTTTCGTCATTTCATCATTTGACTCCTTTGTACCAAAGTGAAAGAGGTCTCCCTCTCAGCACACAGCTCAGTGCTGTACACGGTGTTGCATTTTCCACGTTAGCCACTCTCTCGTGGAAAATGAAGCCACACTTTCTACCGCTTTCCCCGGTCCATTTCCTGTTGCCATGTGGCGTCACTTGACGTTTTACATACGTAACAGACAGGTCCTGGCAGATATCTAAAGTCCTGTTTGCAGCCGTTGTGTAAAACGAGCGCATCTAGGAACCAATAAGCGGAACCAAAATTATAATTTTTTTATGGTTACCTGGTACTCACTAAATTTAATTTGGTTCCTACTTGGAACCGAATTTCAGTACCCAACCCTAGATGCAATCATGAGTCAACAAAACAAAGCAAACATCAGCCATTTAGGCTGCTATCCATAACTGTAACATAGAAATTATCCTGAAATTCAGAGAAATCCACACCATAAGGAACGTGTGCATTTGTATTGACACTAAGGACACATGCTGTGGTTTAATACATTGGGCTCAGCAGCTCGTCGTTCTTTCTGCTGTGCTCCTTCTGTCAGAGTCCAGAAATTAAGCAGTGGCCCCTTTTTTTGTCAGACAATGGCCCTGCGAGTAATTAATAATACACTCTGTACATTGGGGATGACTGAGCTATGGAGGAAGGGCAGCATGTCTCAGTCGATGGTGTGAGACACTTCTGTGTTGACCTCTAAAGCTCTCTCTGCATTAATTGATTGCAATTCTTCCCTCCCAGAGGGAAGACGGCGTAACAGGAGGCAAACAGCAGGAGAAAGCAGTTTCTCAGCAAGACAAACAAGCGGACAATTTCATATCCGCTGATGTGCAACAAGGGTCTGGCTAAGCCTCTGAGATTACAGCATTCAAATGTGCTCTGTACGAGCAGCACAAAGATTTCATCTTCACAAAGAGGCCCTTAATGTGGCCCTCAATTTGTCCACACATTTGTGTACATGCTTTTTATTCCTATGGGTGTCACACACTTGACTTGTTCCTAATGGTCCACATGCCCAGTTGCCCTATGGTGACAGGGTCTTGATTGCTTACTAATAGCCATGCATTTGATTAAAGGGGCTTTAGGGATGAACAACTCATGTCCTAGATGAGGGAGAAGTGACGTGAATGATGCTGCGTGTTAATTGGTGTACGACGGGAGCTGATTCTTGGTTCACTTTGGAGATTGTGCCGCAGCGCAATCTTGAGGACTTGAACTTTAGGGATGGACGTCCAGTATTGTGATTAGGAGCAAACAACGAAAGAGGTTTAATAATTGTTGGAGGGAAGCTGAGTGGAGCTGTGGATTGTGTGGTCTTGGTAAGTAGGACAAGCAGATGTCAGAGTTTTATCTGCTGCATTAAGTCCAGGAGAGTGCTTTCCTGTGAGAACTGGACTCAGTAAACAGCCATATGCTGCTGACGAGTGAAGAGGAGTTAGGGAAAGGGAGGAGAAAAGAGGAGGTGAGGAAGGGTGGGAAAAGGAGAATGAGAGCAGAGTGATTTGTCGGCCTGACCCCCCGGCCCTGATGCTACTGATCAGGCAGCCATGTTGAACAATCTGCCCTCCTCGGAGAAACATTTGACTCTGTTTAAACTGCTTCATCCATCCATCCTCTTTTGGTTTCATTTCTGGGTAATATCTTAGTTTTTAATCCATTCAATTTGAATTCATTGACTAAAATGTCTTTATTTGTCATCAGTGACGTATTAAGATCCCTCCCTCCCTCTCTCCCTCCCTCGATGTTATTCTCTCTCTGCATCCTGTTTCTCATGTATCTGCTTTTTGGAGCAGAAAGAAACATTATGTGTGGGCCGGCTAACTGCCTGTGTGTCCGCTCAATGTTCTGAGCTGTATGTGATCCGAGCACCAGAGCCTTTTAACGGTGACTGTCAACATAAAGTGAGGCCGAGCTTACCTGCTGAGACAAGGCAGGGACTTCTGCAACGGGAGAAGGAAGCTGCGATCTGACATGGGTCAATGAGTGTCTGGAAATGAGATGTGATGTGTTGCTTTAAGTCACTTCACATATCGTCAGGCAGGTTGTTAGCAGCAAAATATGCTGTGTTTATTTTAAAAAGCTTGCGTGTGATTTCCGCTCAAGTAACTTTTGGGACGGTTTTGTACATCTTCCCTGACGGAAAATGCATATTAGGATGAGTTTAAAATAAATTGTCTAAGATTTTATGCATAAAAACAACAACAACAACATTGTGATTTTCTTGAGACTGCAGAGCCGTGACCACAAATGGTGTGGACTGCCCGGTGAGGAGGTGGGACGAGGACAATAGGTGGTGAAATTGGAAAGGAGGGGGTGAAAGGAGGAGAGATTAGATTCTTCTCAGTCATGTTTGTCTCGGGCGCAGGCTGCAGCTGTCAATCAATCCTCGCAGTGTCTTTCGCGACATCACCAGGGTTACCTCGCAGTGTAACACATGAGGCTGACTCGTGCGGCGCTCTCCACACAGCTGCTGCACACTGTGACATGCGGTGTCGAGACTGAGCCTGCGAGACGAAAATGGAAGAAGACAGACGGCGGTAATGAAATCCGTAGTAAAATACTACTCGTGCAATAGTTAAAAGAAACACTGATTCATAAAAATTTGTTTCACACATGCTCAGCGCCCATCACAGCGTTTAATTGACGGGCGAAGAAAGAGATGTTTACTACAAAGTCAGCTCGCTGGGAGAAAGACAGTGAGAGGCCTCTGAGATTTCCCAAGCCCAGAGAGTTTTGATGCACTGATCCCCCGCAGGCTTTGTCAGTGTTGGACGGTTCAGTATTAAATTTGGTGAGGAGCGTGCTTCCGGGACGTGGCTCTCGTCTGGCTCGTGTGTGAGTCGTGGATAAATCTCAGACATCTGCTTCATCTCATCGTCCTCAGATTAAAAGGGAAATCGCTCTGTCTCCCTCTGTGTTTCATTAGAAGTCCTCCAGGGTTCAGCAGCCTCTCTGTTGTATCAGCGAAGTTTCACAGTGTTAGATAGCCTTGTTGTCCTGTCATCTGGTGTCATTTAATCATCTCTGTGAGTGTATGTGCATCTGTGTGTGTGTGTGTGTGTGTGTGTGTGTGTGTGTGTGTCAGAGGCAGTGCAGTAGTCTTGGTAAAGTGCAGAGCTACTATTCAGGTGTTAAAGCACATTGTCAACACGCTGGGGGCTGACAGCACAGGAGGAGGAGGAGGAGGAGGAGGAGGAGGAGGGTGAGAAGCAGAGCTCAGTAGAAGTGGAGAACAAGTACCTCTTGAAGATTTATTTAACTGCCATACATCTCCTTCTCTTTCCCTCTCTCTCCCTCTCTCTTCTTCCTCTCCCTCGCTCTCTCAATCTGGATAATGCTCACTTTTAAAAACCTTATTTACAGCATCCATTGATTCTGCCTTCAAGAATTGGCAAGTCCTTGCCTGTTTTCCAGTCCTTGTGGATGGCAAGGCTGCTGCAGTAAAGCTTTCAGTTTGAAGAGGCTTCTGTTACACAGCCATCAGTCTAGACAGGCGTCCTGTAGACTTTACTATTTGGTTTGGAGGAGCTTTAGTCCGTAAACCACTCACAGTGAACAAAGCCTATGAGCTGAGGATGCTGTTAATCTGAGTTTAATGAGATGTGAGGCTGCTTTACTCTCATGTAACTGACCCCTCCACTGGTGACAAGGTAATCAGAAAGTGATCGCAGCCTCCGACAAGTTATCTTTGGGAAAATGTTTGAAAAGAAGCTTGAAACGGGTTCAGTACTGAGTTATAGCTGTGATATATATGAGTTATATAATTGCTGAGATTAATGCAGAGTGTGTTGTAAATTTCATCCTGCTCAGAATGCACCTCAGCCTGAATAAAACATATTGAGGCAGTTGTTTCTTTTCTGAACATTTACCAAAACTTTATGAAAAGCAATTTAAATACAAACTCATTAACTCTTGAAGTTGTTGTGAGATCTTATTCCCCCCATGCTTGTGCAGCTATAAGAGTTTAGCAACATTAACCATATTATGCTACATGTGATTGCTTTCATATTTTCCAGTTCCCAGGACCTAACTGCCCTCTCTTTCTTTCAGAAACTACACGTTTTCAAGAAGACTCTCCAGGCCTTGATTTACCCAATTTCATCCACAACACCCCATAACTTTGAGGTCTGGACGGCGACTGCTCCCACCTACTGCCATGAGTGCGAGGGTCTGCTGTGGGGCATTGCCCGTCAGGGGATGCGCTGCTCAGAGTGCGGCGTTAAATGCCACGAGAAGTGCCAGGACCTGCTCAATGCAGATTGTTTACAAAGTAAGGAAATAGATGAATTTACTGTTTGCGTCAGCACATGAAGCCACAGGCTGAGCTGCTTCTGCTTTGATGTAAACTCAAAGACGTGTCCTCACAAACATGTCGATTTTAGTCGATATTAGAATATTTTAGATGTAAAAATAAATGCAGGCAATGGTACTTCATTTGTATTTGGTTTGATTTTGTCCTCCCCCACATTTCTATACACACCACCACTGTCCTATTGTCCATGTGAATGTTGTTATGGTACTTTGTGTAATACATATATGTCCTCACTGGTGCATGATGCATCTACCCTGCTCCCTCAGTCACTGGCGCTCATTACAATCTCAAATCAGCTTTTCCAATCAGGCACAACCCCTGTTGTTGCAGTGCAGGCTAACAGTGTGACACAGACGCTTCAGGACCATCCTCACGGCAATCCTCGCACACTCTAAGTGGATTATCTACACCCCGGCTGTTATAAAACTCACTGTTTTATAACACGTCCATACCAACGTTTCATCGTTCAAACTGGGATTCATCTTTATCACATTTCAATCTGCACTGCAGATACATGATGCTCCGATCAGATACAGAGAATTAACCGTTACATGTGACTCTTTTGTTTTACATACGTACAGTCACACACACACACAGCTACACACTGTGATGTCTCATCTGGTGCACACACACTCAGAGTCATAGAGACACACATTAGATGCGATGACTTGCTGGATGCAAAAACACCCTCACTTAGACATGCAGTATTTAAAAAAAATAAGACTGGATGAAAGGTGGTCAATATAAATATATATGATGGATGCCTTTTATAATGGACATTAAATATGCATTAGATGCTCATAGCAGACTCTTGGCTTTCTTCAGGGGCTGTGGAGAAGAGCTCCAAACACGGGGCCGAAGACAAGACCCAGAATATCATCATGGCGATGAAGGAGCGGATGAAGATCAGGGAGAAGAACCGCCCTGAGGTGTTCGAGGTGATCCAGGAGATGTTCCAGGTCTCCAAAGAGGACTTCACCAGCCACCTGAAGACAGCCAAGCAGGCTGTGCTGGACGGGACCTCCAAGTGGTCTGCAAAAATCAGCATAACAGGTTAGCCTGATTCAGTCAGAAAGTTCATGATTCACACTGTCCTGTACTTTCCAATAATAGGATGATATGGAGGATGACTTCGTTCTCATTTATTGGTTAGTTGTTGGTCACCTGAATAGAGATAAGTGCTTTGTAGCCATGACCTACAGACCTTTAACCTTTTTTTTCCCAATACATAATCAATAAAACTCCCATTAGTCATTTCTAATGACAAGCAGTATTGTTCTGATTATAGTTTACTTGTTATTAACCCGAGATCTTGGTCAACAAACTTCAAACAGCCTTTAATTAGATCTAGAAATAGAAATTGAGTATTTGTGTGAGAAATGATTGGTTGAAAACACTGTAAAGTTTGTTTACTATGGATGATAGTTATTAATGTTGTGATCATCATGTATCAACAGTTTTTACAGTGAAAACAAGTTGGGCAGAGGGAGAATTCATCAGATTGCCACAATGACTGCCAAGTGTAAAATGGTGGCACTTTAGACACAAAGTATCTGAGTGGCTGTAATAAAGAGGCAATGATGACTTATTATTTTCATTGAAAATGACTTTCTCCAGCTGACACAGATCTTCACGCTCGCTCGTGTGTTAATGTGTTAAATAGCGGTGCTGAAAGAAACCTTGTAGAGTGTACTTTTGGAAATGAGCCCCCCAGAGCGGCACCTCCAGCTCTCCCAGAGGTGCCAATCACAATGTCATGCTCCTGAGTGCAGTTTGACACCATATCACTTCACAGGGTGTTCAGAGGAAAACATCGTTCTTGTAGAGGTTTATACACATTTATTCTGCTGTTTTTGGGGCACTAATACTTCCTTAGGTTACATAATGATTAGGTACATTTAGCACCTTACAAAGAACAGTTTCATGTCTCAGAGGCAGAATTAATAGCAACCAATGCTCTTTTTTTTAGCATCTAACCTCTTTTTTCTATCTTTACCAGCCCTCTTAGTGAGAAACATTTCCACATTTAAGTCTAATTTTGGTGCCATTTTCTGTAGCCCCGTTGATTATATAACCTCGGTTGTTTATCCATTTCACTGCTTGATGCAACACAACCTAATTTCCAGTGTTCAGATTAGTGTAACACTTGCAATATCTAGGAGGTTATCTCTACGAGTACTATAGATGCTATCAGCACTAGATGTATGCAAGGCCCATTATGTTAATAAAAATCAGAAGAAATAATTCATCTTTCAAGAGGAAAAGTAATTGGTGCTTAATTGACACAGACACAGTTGTGCAGGTGCTACCAGTCCATAGTTTAGTGTTGTTGGCAGGTATTTACAACATGTACAATATGTTACAATAAGTGCACTTGGGGAAAAAAGCAGGCATTGACATAGAAATCCTGAGCATGGGGGAGAGAGTTCAGTTCTTTGATAGGTCGGCGCAAACGGTTCCACACAACGATGTTATCCGGAATAGAGTCCAATGATTGTTTGTCACAGTCCGCTCCAATCAACAAGGACACACGGGCCCAACAGTGTCCAGACGTTGGAGATGGTGGGAGCGAGCGGACAGAACCCAGAAAGGAACAGAGGGAAAAAAACGGCTGCAAGGCCTCCTACCATGACCACAGGAGTTCAAAATCAGATGGACACAACAGGCCTCAAGTGTCCCAACAGAGTCCCTTGGCCTGTACAAGAACATGCATGCATATAGGGTGTCAGTGTACACAAAATTCAAGGCCTAATAAATAAGCAACAATAGACAATAGAAATCATATAAAAATGTTATTCAGCACTTAAACAGTAGATCATTGGCAAGCTTAAGAGCTGTAAGAGCTTGCATTTAGAAATACCATAATTGAAAATGCTTCCCTAGAAAACTAATTAGCCATTAGCCGGTGGCAGCTAAGACAGCTATCCACACTGGCAGGAAACAACAGGTAACATCCTAAATGGTAGCTATTCAGAACCATCCAGCCGCGGGCTAGCACCGCAAATGGGCATGAATGTCGACACACAATAGAATACAATAGTTACATGTAAATAACCAGAAAAAGAAAAGTGCAGTAGATTGGCTAAAACCCACCCGGTTAGCATTAGCACCGATAACAACAACATAGCGACACTCACCGATTCCATTCATTTACAACCTCGGAGTCACAGTGATCAAATCGCGAATGGAAGCACCTACAAGTTGAGGAGCACAACATTTAAAATCGGTTCACATTTTATAAAACGAACGATCTAAAAAGGGTAAATTGTCACCTGCAGCCGCCTCGAGTCCCGCTTGTCCCACGCACCTGTCAGCCACTGGCGTCTGCTAAGTGTTTATTCCCTAGCACTATCGCAAGGCCGCATGGGAGTTGCCGCAAAGGCTCATGGGAATTGAAGTTCATTACCGAAGCAGCGGTATACCCTATAGCAGATTGTATAGGTGGGTTACACCC
>OOFC01015103.1:0-20602 GCA_900323345.1 Pseudochromis fuscus
GGGGGCAGGTGCCTACCCTGACTAAGGCATGGAACTGCCCTTAGGCTAGGGCTAATGGTATTGGCTGAGCTTACTTTAAGCAGCTCTTTCCTAATGGCCAACTATGAGTGTGCCACAGGATAGACAGGTATTGATTGGTTCAAATGCTCTTGAGTTGACAAGAACTGAAAGTCCCTCAAGCATATACAATCTTGCAGCAAATTATGTCACACGGAAAGGTGATTAAAAACAGAAGCTTGGGGCAGGCACACTCATTAAAAGTGTATATGATATTTCTCTTGTTGTCCTTGTATCGCTCTCTCTTCTTTGTGTTTACTCCTTTTGCTGCCAAAGCCTTTTTTTTGTGTGTCTCTGGTGTTTGAATGTGCTTTCCTGAGTGAGAAATGTCTGTTTATACATTGTGAAATTCGAGCAGCAACATCGTCTTCAAACCCTATTTTCCATCATAGAGATCCAGTGCATTGACGGTTGAACCTCCATTGCATCAGTCAAAGTGGTGCACATACTGTAGTTATGCGCTTCATCAGTGGTGCAAAATTGTCATTTGAGCAGAGTCAAATGGTCTGACATTTATAAAAAAAAAAAAAAATGAATACAGGAGTGATGGTTATATTCTCTTTTAAAAAGGTGCAGCATACGGGTATAGTATACAGAGAACAATGCCATATATTTGCTTTGTTGTCATGCCCCCCTTCCTCATACACACATACAAAAAATGCTGTGTACAAGATTTTCTCTTATTCACAAGGGGCGCTTTCTAGACTGCTTGAGGCATCTGCTTTGATTGCATAATTCCCAAGAGACGAACAACACAAAACAAAAATACTGACTGAATTCAGACTTATAATATACCGAACAAATAACATACCAGCTCCACTCTTCAAAACCATAGTTCTCTAAAGAAAAGGAATTGGAGAGTAAATTCAAAGTTGAAAGCTTAGCTCTTTCGTAGTGAATGCAGGGATAAGGGTGAAAGATGAAACAAACTTTTTTCCTGACTGAAAATGTGCGGCATTACTAAAACAAATAGGCCATAGCATACACATTTATGTACACTTTAACTTAAATGGCACATATCAGAGATGCTATAAACTATTTTTAAGCCCTAAATGCTGTAGAAATTTCAGTAATGGTAGTGAGGAAATGTTTTATTATGCAAGGGTAATACAACAGGTCCCCCACGTCATCTGCTGCTTTGCCAAGTGTAGCATGACAGTTTCAAGCAAAGTAAACAGTGTTGAACAAATGAAAGTTAAATGAAATGACGGGTCCTTTTTCCTCAGGAAAACTAAAAAAAAAACAAAAAACAAAAAAACAGGGAGAAAGATTTTCTGCATCCAAATGATACGGCTGCACTCAAAGCTCACAGTTTTCTTCTCTTTCGATTAAATGCTCTTTCTCTGGCTGTTTGTGCTTTACAGTGGAGTGTGCTACATCGCTACTTTCTTCTCTACAGGGGCCCCTGGGCTCCCCAAGCAATAGGAGTAAATTAGAGTGCACCTGTTCCAGCTCCAAGATAAGCCATCTCCAGAGGATTTCCTCTGAGTAAAATGAAGTGAGTGAAGAATAAACAGAATATCACAGCATTACTCCGCCAAGGTGAAGTTGCTGCTGCTCTGGGGACACGGTTCGTTTTGCACAACACCCAGCAAAATATCCTCTATAAACCTCTGGATGTAAGACTGTAGGAATGGTCTCTGCTCACAGCGGAGAGAATAGGCGCTGCACTTTTGTGTTCCAACCAAGGCAGCGAGTCTGCTTCTCAACTGTATCTACTCACAACCTTGACTTGAAATGCTGTTATTTGTGGTCTGGGTTTTGTGGTTTGTTTCCAGCATGTTTTGACTCTGTGTCAACACATCTGCGATAGTCAAACATCAAACCACATACTTCCCCTTTTTCCATTCCTGTACCGCTGCCAAACATTTTTGAAAGTATCTAATTAAGTCAACTAAGAAAATTGTCAGTACATCTCTCCCCTCTTCCCATCAGCTTAGCCACATGAGTAACTCCTTGTATGTTTCTTAGAGGAAATAAAAGATGTAACCCCAGTGTGATGCCCAAAGACCGCTGACCGTAGATGTCTAGAATGCAAAACTCACTCAGTTGGTTTACACATAAAAGGCATGGATAATTAGAGGAAAAATGTAATTCATCATACGTTTGATAATCAGTCTGATTTGGTCTCCTATCTGCACTAGGGCATTCAAATAACCCCCCTACTATTAGCACCCCACTCTCCCTCACACCAGTAGTCTGTTTTACCCTCTCTTTGTTCCCCTACAACACATTATCATTATTGTAGCTAATTGCATGGTTTGCCTTGAAGTCGAGCTGGAGACTCGTGATCTGGGGTTGAAACGTGGACAGGGATCCAGTCTTCTCCACAGCTTGCTTTACTCTGCTAATTGCCGTTACCACAGGATAAGGCGTGCTCCTCGCTGCGGCCAGCCGGACAAGGCAAGAACAAGCATGGGGCGGGTTGGGTGGAGGGATACTATCACACAAGGGTGGTAAGATGTGGGAGGGAGAGCCAAGGGTGGCATAACTGATGTGGGATGGGTAGACCAGATTGGGGAGGGAAAGGGGAGCGGTTGGGGGTAAGCTGGGGGGACGAAACCGGCGTTAGATGTAGGTCAGCGGGAGTGGAGTACCCTAAAGATTACAGTTGGTTAGTGCGACCCCTCTCTGACAGGATCTGAGCCTTTACTCCCTGCAGAGGTGGACCCTGGCATTTGGGGAACCCAGCTATTAGTGAGGCTAATAAAGCCTATGCAAAAGTTTTGAACCTCCAGTAGCCTCAGAGACAATGTCCTGCCACAGGTCCAAAGGCTGGATCTTAGTTAATCCAGTCCTGAATGACTGAGGAGAGCCTTTAAATGATTGTTAATAAGACAGCCGGGCTGCGAGGTGGTGTAAAATACATCTATAGGCACCCATTTTCATTTTACAGCCTCTCCTAATAATTGTGTTTTTATGAGCACATCTTTTTATTATCTTTGTTTATTAAAGAAGTGTAATTTGAAAGATGAGTTCATCTAACTCTGAAAATCTGAATTTTGTGTGAGCTCTGATAGTTTCTTAATTCATATGGGAATGTTAGTTTTACACCACAGTATCAACTTCCAACTTCAAAATGAGTCATAGCTCCCCGATGGGGTTTTAGAAAAGGAAATGGAATCATAGACATAACTAGTGACAAAGCCTCCATCACCTCATATAAGATCTCATTCCATCTGTGAGAACTTTGGGTCTACCCCAGAAAAATAATAAATATCCTCCTCTCATGGCTGCCGCTCGTTTTGTTCAAAAGGTGTTTTCAAGACCAAACAAAGGAAATGGTGTCATTAATGATATATATTATGAACTAGGGCCTCTTAGAACAGTTTCCTACAAATGCATGGATAAGGGGTTGATCTCTTTCCTAACAAAGGATCTCTAAAATATGAAGTGAAAAGCTACCCAAGATGAAGCTGGTAAAGAAACAAGCGAGGAAGAGCCTATTTCCACAACACAAACAGATTTCCTGGCCTTTAGCAGTCTCTTACTGGGATACTTTGAGACATATCCATCAAAACACAGCTGTATTCATTCATATTTCATACCTCCTCCTTCTCCCAGTGCTTTAACACTGTTCTTTGATCAAAGGAGAGAAGTCGGATCACAACAGGAAGGTTCCCTGCCAGCCAAGAAGGAGAAGGAAGGCCAATTCACGACTGTACATGCTACCGTATAGCTAGCTGTACTTCAAGACTTCACTGACGGGGAAAGAAAAATTAATAGAATAAAATAAATGAACGCCTTGCAAATGCAAAACTAAGAACACTTCTGAAATTCATGACTTTCCACAGATGAAATGGGAATTTCCACATTTTACAGAGAGCTTAGTTCCAGGCCATGTTCAGCTCGACTGCAAAATTGTACAAAATACTTCTTGTTATAAACACAAACTCCATCAGCCAGTAGGCAGAAAAATTAGCAATTTTGCAGAGTTGGAGATGATTGATTGAAGTCTTTGTTAGATTTAGGAGAATAACAGTTTCTGCAACTTAAGTGATGGAATTGCTGAGAGACCGACGTGCAGGCGCCGATTCAAAACACACAGCTCAAGAGTGTCACCATGTGGAGACAGGTGGATATGACAAAGCAGCAACAGAGCAGCTGTCTTAACAATTGCTCTACCTCAGCTCCAGAAGAGGAGTCGTGTTTTTATTTCTTCGATGACCCCTTCTCCAGTTTTTTTTTTGTATATATTTTTTCCCAATTAAATTCCATGTCAAGTGCTTTACATTAATCCTTGAGCCTCCCTCTTTACCTCACGTCCACCATATCAATTCCAAGACACAGCACTTCCAAAAGCCTTTTCAGTAAGGCTCTGGGAAAAAAAGTGTTTGAAGACCTCCCTGACATTTAGACTCTCTCTGAAGATGACTTTGCCTTCTACTATAGCCTGCGGGAACATAGTAAGACCCACACTAAACTTCAATTGATATGCAGTGCCAGATTCCTCTAGGGGAAATTATCATTCTGTTCATAATAAGAGCCACAACAAGCACCTGGAAAATGACTTTATTATACACTCCGCTTCAATAAAAGTTTCCTATGACCCATCGGAAACACACACGGTGCAAGGAGCATAATAGTGATGAAATGAAAACTATATTATGCATATGATAGAATGCTTATTTGATGCTAGGCTGCGCGAGGATGCACATCTGCTCGGATGTGCTTGATTGGCAGGTGTGTTAATGCTGCGCTGTAGCCTTGGATGGAGGTGCTCTGAGACCCTTTTTCCTGGAGCCATTATCCAAATATGTTCTGTTTTTCAAACAAATGAATGGCACAAAAATCAAAGTATCAAAAATGTATTGCCCTTCATAATGGAATTCCCTCTGAGCAAGGACATGTAACAATGGGCCATTCTCAGCTTCCTGTCCTTTCCCTCTCTACGCCAATGGACGTGACCTCCACAGCTTTAACAATGGGGCATCCAGCAGCATAAGCACTTGGCTCCTCTCCACCAGCCACTACATGCAGTAAGGTTGCTTTCATCTCTGTTGTTATATTTAAGGATGACATCCTAGCCTGTCGGCCTCTGCTATTGTCTTCGCCGTGATTATTTTCTATCCGTTGTTTAGCCCCAGTTGTGGCTCTTTGATGAAAAGGTCGCCACTCAATTGGAAAACAGTCATTAAAATGCGGTGGGTACTATTCACCAGTGTGCATGGGGGAACCAACTCAACTGAGCTGGTTAATCAAAAGTTAATTATATAATTTTCATGCAGATGAGGGAAACATTCAAATGAATCCCAACTCTACAATCATTACAAAAAATAAATAAAGAAATAATTCTAAAATGCTATAAAATGTTCAGGGACCAGGAGGCTGTAAACAATATGAAGTTTAATTTGAGGTAAACAAAGTGAATATCCACCAGGGGGTCTGGGAAGGAGAAAGTGAGGTTAAATCAAATTTGGAAACATAGATACCAGCAGGTTTTGTTGTCCTGATATACGTGCAATTAGGCAGGTCCTTGATGAGGACACTGGGAGGGAGAAAGTTGGCTTTCACGGCAACTGCTCTGGGATTATTTAAAGGGAATTTATGGGATTTTATGCTTTATCTGTAAACAATAATTATTTTCGCAAAAAAAAAAACATACAAAATTGAATTAAAACTATATTTTAGCAAATGTTATAAAAAACATAATTATCTTTTATGAGGAAGCTGCAAAATTATTGAAAACTCCATGAAGAAAAGTATAAACTCAAGTAAATCCAATCCAGGAAGTTTCACAGTGACTTTCAAAAGAAAACGCTCAGGACAACATTTTCTTTCTTCTGTAACTTTGTCAAAGAAGGTAAAGTAGCATATAGCACTTTTCAAAAAATGCTTAAGTCTTTCCTCATCAAAGGAAATGATTGTGTTATGCAAATTACAACCATGAATATTAAACCAACGATGTGAAGTATCACAAATGAACAAGCATTGTTCTGGAAGTGCAATGGAATGTGGTTTAATTTCTCTTTAATTCTATGTGCTTTTATAATGTTCACCTTTTCCCAGTTGTGCCAGCGGGTTTGGGTTCATTGGTGTGCATTACAACCACGCTCTAACAATGCGGGGCCTCCCCGGTGTCAGCACAGTTCATGAATCCTAGCCCCTTATGCACCAGGCGATTAGTATGGTGCTCTGTCTGTGGGGCTTTGCCAGAAAATGAGTTCTCTTTAAAACATATGCCCCCTGCTGATTCTTTTCCTTTCCTGATATGAAATTCCAATTTTTATAATGAACACCAATTTCCTTTACAGAGAGGGAGGGAAAAAAAAAAAAAAAAAAACTTCTACACTTTGTCTGTTTTGGATGACTGCAGTTATCCTAAATTAGCAGAAAAGCTGGTGTGGACATCACGAGCAAGAAAATATTTGGATGAGTGTCTTTCATTTCGGGGGCTAATCAACATTCAGGTATGAGCAGGAAAATCAGCTGGTGTAATTTTCCACATCGCATATGCACATGACTGGCGTGGCAGAAAATGGAATTACCAAAACTGTAACAAATTCAATTAAGTCATTGATTTCTAATAAATTGGCTTAATCACCAGCTGTTGTCATGCTAAGATTGTTGTGTCACAAGTTTGTCATGCTTGTCGGTCGTGGCTGCTTTACAAAGGCAATTTAATCTATTAAAGGCTTTAAAGGAGTGTTTTATGGTTAAATTGCATCATTTCAGTTCTAATGACCAGATCTACACGATACACATTTTACAAATAAAAAAAACAGATTGGATAGAGAATGATCAGGATTTAAAAGTTTATTACAATTTGACATAAACAACAGACACGTAATAAATGATGATTTGTAGAAGTCAGCGTCCTGCACTCGGCCGATCCATCACTGCTGTTGATAATGATACAGTCTGTTTTTCCTCTTATTTCTCTGCAGCTCCTCAGTTTTTTGGAAACCTTTTTTTTCGGGCAAAGTGACTGGGATCATCATTAATCTGAAGAGAATTACAATTTAATTTGAGTCAATAATTTGAGCTGCTCCTTAAATATTTATTCTAACAAATACTTAAATTTTAATTCATATATATGATGCCAAACAAGTCTGGGAAAATTAGCATTACATCTGCCAGCGCTCAAAACGATAAAATCATGCATGCACATATTCAATCATGCAAAAAGAGGAAAATAAAAACAGTCATTGAGCAGTTTGTATATTGTCATTGCCGCTTTGGAACACAGTGGCACACAGTGGTGTAGTGTACATTAATATTGTACAATTGAAGTAGACATTGGTGATAAATTATGTATAATAAGCACTTACTACATTGTATGGTCTAAGCCTCTCTTGGGTTTGGGCACTCGCCTCCTCGGGAAGAGACACCACTCCTCCAGTGCCCATCATCTAAGTACAATAAAAGAGAATTTAGAAGATAAGGTTGTTACGAAATCTGAAACCAGCACCATTTACAGCATTGTAGATTTTTTTTCTTTTTATAGACCAAATCCATGAAGGTATTCCTGTTAAATTTTTTTCTTTAAATTCAATAAAGTTGCCACATTTCCTGAAACTGTAGACTCCACATGAAATAATCACTCACCCTGATGGTTGCCTCGAGCTCTCCCACACTCCTCTTTCCACCTGGTAGCCATCCGTAGGACCAGTGCTGGGACAGGGTGACCTGAACCACCAACGCCAGCAACAACACCTGCACCATAACTCTGCTGCTCGCCTCCATTAGGACTGCAGAGGAAGCCACAATTGTAATAAAAACACAATAATGTCACAGCCTCCTCTTTCCCAGCTCCATGGCTCACAGATCTGGGGTCATAAAGCATCAGCCAACACTGGTAAACAACATTTGAGACAGTAATTAATAAGAGGAGTAATTCTCACTTAATGAACAAACTTCAGTAAAGACTTACTCACCTCTGTATTTGCCTTGTTAGCATGTGGCGCATTAGCCAGTGGGGGATTTTATAGGTGTTGTACAAGGCTGCTGTCAGGATTATAATCCCCTCTCTGCAGGTGTGACACATTTACTGACTAATGGGACATAAAATACTACTAATGGAGCAGGCTAAGTGCTCACATATGCTGACATCACTGCGAGGGTTCAAACATCATGAAATATATATAGCAGGAAAAAAAAAAAACATCTTTGTGTTTGTAGCGAGTGCAGCTGCGTGGAGGTAGACAAAAAGACGACATTGAGACGAAATGTGATGTTTCTCTCAATCTATAATTTATTGGATTCTGCTTTCACCAAACAAATAGCAGTTTGAATCGGTACAGATCGAAGAGGCAGAAACATCACTGAAACAAGATGCTTGTGCATTTGTTACATCAGCTGCAAGGTCTCGCTTTCATTATTTCTTAGTCCTTCAGCATGACAGTAGAATAAAGTCGGCAATGCAGTAAACCTTAGTGATGATCAATGACCACGACGAGTATTTATGTACACTAAATGAACAAAGCGATCAGTGTGTCATGTATAAAGCAATCTTACAAATTCATATTAAAGGAATGTACAAACACGGTAGAAAGTTCTTCACCCAAACTTCAGAGTCCCATGCTTCACGTTCAAAAAGAAATAAGCAGAAGCCTTGCAAAAATATATGCTTTTGTTTTTGTTGATGTTTAAATATGAAACCACGACTACTGTAGCTGTCATAGTCGAAATTTATGTCAAAATGCTCGTGCGTGCGTGTTTATATTTCAATGCTTTTCAATGTGCCAGACATTTCCCATGTTTGTCCCTGCACAGGAGAAAGGTTCAGCTGCATAAATGATCAGCTGTTTCATTTCAACTTGACTTTTTACACCTTTATCTGCACTAACTACATTTATGGTGCAATTATGTCTGAACGAAGAATTAGTTGATGACTCAAACATGAGACCACCTTTTAAATACACCTTAAAAAATCTACCTATTATATCTAAATGAAACATACAGTAAACATCTGGCTTATCTTTATTAAAATTGTGTCACTTGGTGACAAGTTCTTTATGATTAGAGCTGCTTCTAATCAGTATGGCACTGCTTATGCAAACATGCAGGTGGAAAGTTGGCTTGTTAAAGTGTAGAAAATGTTTTTCTTGCTCAGCAGAATGTGATGCTCGTCTGCGATGATGATACATTTGAATTCATGTAATAATACACTATTTTCTGCCTGTTACAATGTGGGCTAATTGCATTTTGCAGAGTCAGGCACCAATCCACTAAGTAATATTGCCACAGGCAAAAAGGAAAGTTGGTGAAGTTGAATAGAATTGCAACAGGCAGCAGCTGTTAAGTTATTCCCAGACAGAAGTGAGGTAATTTGCAGCGTCTAACAGAATAAAATGTGTCTGAAATTCAATGGTTTTGTTTAAGCTGAAAGTGGATCGCCAAAATTTTTCACACGTCAGACAAGATGTTATTTTAGCAAAAGTATTTATCATTTTATCCTAGTCATCAAACACACTAATTATTCTCTCCACAGCAAACAAGCGTGTTGTGTGGGCAACATAAAATCCAAGACTAATGCAAACCAAAGGCCTTGTGGTCAATAAAATACAACAAAAAATTGAAAAGAAATAACACAACTCTACAACACATTGGTGGTAGGAAGTGAGCGTTACATACTAAAGTGGATATATATTTTATGTATATACATCATGTTGGAATACTATTAATATCACCTCTTCAACATTTTCACACTAAAAATGTTTTAATTCTGTGACATTAAATCATTATTTTTTTACACATTCAAGAACCCAACCAAGCTTTTCACTTTAATTTCTCTATATTTTACATTTGGGAACTTGAAGATCAAACATTCCTTAAAGAGACAAACTCCTGTGTCACACATTTACAGTATGTTACATTGTTTTGTTTTTTTTTTAGATCTGTAATCAAGTGCAAAATGTAAAAAGAGCTTGCTTTAGAAAAAAACATTCAGAAAAAAATTGCATACGTTATTTTATACAGAGCATTAGATGACAGGCTTTTATTTAAAATTGGCGTAGTCTGAGAAAATGTCAACAAAATCCTGGACCACTCTGTAGCAGTAGTCGTATTGCTCCTGGAGGGAAAAGCAAAAAGGGAAAGTGTCACCGTGCATGTATGACCCCGACACGACACATTTTTGATATGATCTCGTTTTCCACTTACCACAGTCTGAACCATGTGTGGTCGCTGCATACGTAAACTCTTGACTGTTTGAAAAACGTCCAGGAGGCCTTCGGCTTTCACCCTCTCCAGGATGTTACTGAGGGCGATGAAGGTACCGGTCCGTCCCGCGCCGGCACTGAGAACATTGAGAACCAAACCATCAGCAACCACATCACATAAAGCACATGAGTGAAAGGAGCAACTCCACACAACACATCACAAGGAGAACATTTGGAAACAGCCTTTTCATTTCATAACCGCATTGAAACTCTTGCAATCCTAGCACATCCTTTTCCCATTTAACTCAAAAAGTTAGCAAGAGAAAAGGTGACCTCTGTGTAATGGTGCTAATAATTATCCTCACTTAAAGAGAGGCTAATCCAAACGCTAACACTAATCAGTTTGGAAGCTCAGTGTTTGACTGAGTCAATGTTTACAATGATGGTGGGATGGAGAGAGGAAGACAGAGAGAGGGAGAGGGAGTGAGAGCGATGTGCGATTCGGAGGAGAAGTGTAGAGAGACGTTAGGGATTGCAACGGGTTAGCCCCATTCCCCAGAGGCGGAGAAAAAGCTTTAAAAAGCCCCTCTTAGACAAGTGGTGATGAAGGAATAGAAGAGAGTGATGACACCATTTCCTGTCGTTAGCTCATCTTATCAGATTAATCATAGTGGGAGTCAGAGGAGATTTCACTTTGAGAGGTTTTAATTGACTGTGAATCAGTGGATTGGATCAATCCCACAGGGGCATGCTGCTTTAGAATCACTTCACCTGAAGCTAGGTTCTGATCAAAGCTTTCACAGCTAAGTCTTTATAAGGGATCACATAAGTGGTTTAGGCATAGAACACCAGGTCTACTGAGGAAAAATGTACAATTTATTGTAACAGACGTTTGCAGGAACAAAAAAAATGTATTCTTAAAATTGAAATTCTTTCCAATATCACTCGGAGAGAGACTCCGGGCATCAGGTCATAAAAACACAGTGAAAACCGACGTATTAAAAAGCGCGAGTGGATAAAAACATAATCTAATATAGTGTGTGTAATTTCCATCAAAATTGCCAAAGTGAAGTTCCTCACCTGCAGTGCACAATTATGGGACGGTTTCCAGACTGCTGCTGCTGCCTCTGCACAGCGGCAATAATGTCAATCATCCCTCTTCCCTCGGCTGGTATTCCTATCTCAGGCCAGCCGTGGAAGTGGAAGTGTCGGATATGTTGTGACTGCTTTTCCTGGTGAGATGGGCAAATTGCAGTGTTATTTTCATCCACTTAAAAACGACAGTTACAAAAAAAAAAAAAAAAAAAAAAAAATCATGAACTTTACACCGCTCCGTGCAGATCCAGACAGGCGGGAAATGTGTTAATTTAAAAGCTCTATTTTAATACTTTTAAGTGTGAAATAGAAATGTAATTAAAATGTTACGTACTGGTCTGTAGGTGAGAACCATGTCTTTGAGAGTGAAGGTTTCACACTGCGTATCTCCCGTCAGCTCCACTGTATAATCTCCAAATGCTTCACTGCCCTCTGATGGCCAATACTGGAAACACTTTTCCTGTTTTTGGAAAAGGCAGATGGAAATACAATTAGGCCACATTTGACTGATTTACATCCTTTCCTTGTTATAATATTTTCAGTATGCACCACAAAAAAACAATATAAAAAGCCAACCACATACACAAGCGGCAAGAACAAATATAAGAAAATCAAATATTAAACTAAAAAAAAAAAAATTTCAAAACTCTTCTTTTCAGCCTTTACTTTTGCAGCAGCACCGTACTGTACCTGCTCCCTCTCTTTGAGTTCGGTGAGCATAACGATTGAATGGCACCTCCACTCCCACACCATCCTCCAGAAGTCCTCCACTGTGTGAGACAGGGGGCCCTGGGTTGCGATAAAATAGTCCTTCTGCCTGTAGCCCTGGAGGGCAGATCATCTGGTAAACAACACTTGAGAGTGCAGCAAACATAATATTTTGCATTGTTTGTAAAGGAAACAATGAGCTTTATATATACTTCTATGGGAAATCTATACAGAAGGTCGTGAGGGAGTGCTTACATCAATAAAGGAGGCATTGATGTAGTCGGTGAACTCCTGTCCTCTTTTCACTGAGAGTATTACTCGGTTGAAATCATCTGTGAAAAGAAAAAAAGGAAAAATGAAACTTTCCACTAGTGATTCCTAATAAAATAAAAGTTTGAAAGGCCTGATGGAAAAAAAAGAAAAAAAAAAAAAAACAGCCAAGTAAAACTTTAGCTGTGTTATTAAGGCCAAACACGCCACAGTCTATATCAGTTTTCAGTGTAAAAAGCTGTACCCAGGCTTTCTGTTCCCGCTCTCCTCGCAACTTCAAGTGAAGATACAAGCCCCATTTAAATGTTATTGATCACACAGACATGAACTGATTAGCCAGAAATCTGTGTACGGCATCTATGAAATCAGTGTGATGCTTTGATGTTACTGGATGTGATGTATTATGAAAGTGTTCGGAGTATCAGAGTAGTCCTTACACGGAATGATCTGAAGCACACGGTTCTTCTTCATGTTGGCGGGGAGGTTCCCAGTCCTCATGTTCTCCTTCATTATGCGAACGTTGGTCAGCTTCTGATGCGGGAAAAAAAAAAACCCCACCAGTGGACCAACTTGATCAGAAAAGTTTGTTTGTGGTGAAATGCTAATAAACAAGGTGATGCAAAAAAAACCCACACACAATATTTTAATAGCTGTGACATAAGTAAAGCCACAGACGCCGGACGAAAAACATTTCTTATAGGTAGAGAAGACGATCAGAAGAAGAGGCTTTTGGGAATAATTCGATTCAGCGTGTGGGGAACCGTGGAGGACTCTTTGCAGCAAAAATGAGAAATTTTCACAGAGCTACAGTAAATT
The DNA here is from genome assembly GCA_900323345.1 of Pseudochromis fuscus. Classification (NCBI taxonomy): domain Eukaryota; kingdom Metazoa; phylum Chordata; class Actinopteri; family Pseudochromidae; genus Pseudochromis; species Pseudochromis fuscus. The sequence continues at coordinate 13,050 of OOFC01015103.1, forward strand.
CTATGTGGCAGATGGTGGTGCCTTATAAAGTTTTAGTTGATCCAAAGCATTGTTATTTATGTTACTACTGCCAAGAGCGGCACCCTGGGCAAGTTTTCCATGAAAATATACCCATGCAGGGCGCAGGGTGATGGGGACGATTCATTACTGACTGAAATGTTTAAGAGGAAGCTTCTTTCTTCGTACCCTGAACTCCTCCTCCAGGCCCAGCCTGTCGTGGGGAGCCCTGGTGTTGTGAAGCCTCTGCAGATGGCCCTCCAGAGAGCACACATCTAGCTCCGTGTCTCCATACAGATAGTACTCCAACAGAGCCTGGTAGATGAAGGAGTACTGCATCTGAGGAGGAAGACGAGGAGAGGAAGACACAGAAGTAGTTGCTTTAGTTTGCCAAACTATTTCCTACTATTTTCGCATCACAGACGCGCGGTTGTTTTCCATGTCCTCGCTTGTTTATGCCACGACTAGAGCAGCGAGTTGAGCTGTCAGTCCAAGGTACTATAGGTCGGAAAGGGTCAACACTTACATCTGTCTGGATAAGTTGACAGCGCTGTTCTCGTATTCTGCTCACAAAGCCGAAGACATCCAGCCTCTGTTCTATGTGCATCATGTCGATCATGCTGTCAATGACAATGAACGTCCCAGTCCTCCCAACCCCGGCACTGTGGAAACACAAACAAGACGAAGGCACAAGGTCTTCGCTGGAACAAACAGCCGAGTGTAGCTACAAAACACAACTCTGTGCAGCGTTGGATTTATATGTGCAGGAGCATTCACAGGCAAACACCATCATAGCAAGCATCAATGTTTTTCTCACGCAATACGGATAAAGCTATGAAAGTTTTTTTTTTTTTTCTTGGTGCAACCTTGTTAAACCTCGCCACGCTTTCCCTGTGTTCAGACGTCAAACAGCCACCAGCATATGTGGAAGTGCTTCACCTCCGAAGCTCAAACACACCCCTAATAGATTTACAGGGGTCGTTTCAGTAAACTGCACCTCTGGGAGGGCAGAGCTGGGATTCCACAGTGGGGTGCTGAGGCCTCTTCAATGGGCCTCATTCAACAACAACAGTCCCTCTCCCCGAGCACCTGTTGCAACAGTTGCTACAATCGGCTGTGGATTTCTTTCAAGTGAGTGCTCGGACAAACATTTGCACACAGCAATTAAAGAACTAGAGAGTTTGAAAATCTAATCATGTAACATATTAACACAGGTGTCTCCTTCTGGCTGCTTTGAAGCTGCACATTTTACCTGCAGTGCACAACAATGGGTCCAGCATATGATGGATTGACAGCCTTGACCTTCTTGAGGAATTTCAGCATGCCGATGGGCGAGAACGGCACCCCGAAGTCTGGCCAGCTGGTGAAGTGGAGCTGGGTGACCAGGCGAGGAGCTCGGGGGCCATCGCTGCCTTGCTGTGAACCACAGACACACAAGGTTTATACCTGTACAAAAATAATGCTGCAGAGACACAAATCAGCCAACTGATACGACGCCAATCTTGTTTTTTTGTTACCTACTGGAAAAGGAACCTCGAATTAATTGATTTTTTTTTTTTTTTTGTCATTTTTTCTTTTTGGGACAGAATGTAATTATCAAACACTGGTTTGCCTTTGCCTCGTCTCCATATCGCATCAATACTCAGGAGAGTATCATTTCACTCTCTTGAACACTTGGTTGCTCTGTGTTCTGAGAGCTAAATGTAAAAGCACCCAGTCTGTCAGCTTGTACTGAAGAGCTACACAACAGTCACAGTTTTTAGAGTCGGAGAGGATGTGTGTGCCTCTCTGGCTTCAGATGGAGCGGGAACAAAGTGAATTTTGCAGTCTGAAGGCTTCGCAGAACACTGAGCCGGCATCCAACTTGGCAGCGAAAACCACAAGAAAAGAAACACAGATACTGTATGTGTGTGACTTTTAAAGATGAAATGATAAAAACAAACGGTGCACATTAAAACAGCCATTACTGTATGGTAAATACACCTATATATTGAATATTTATGCTGTGTCTATTATCTACACCATTTAAAATATTCTTTAATGTGTTTCCATACTGGTTTTCCTTTGTATATTATACTTTGTGTCCTACTGCAGTTCACTAAAATGTTTCCTCATGGGGGGCATTACTTTTTGCGCCATCTCAGTGCAGCTTTGTTTTTCCATGTTTAATTTTTAATCAGAATCGAGCTATTATGAAAATACATTTTTATATTTTTATAGCAATTAAGGACTATATTAAGAGCAGCATTGAAATAGTGCACTATTGTTTTACACCATGTGTTTACGTCCAAATGAAAGCAAACATTTATCTTAATGTTTTCAGATGAATGTGTTTCAACTGTACAGTATAATTACATAATTACAGTATCGCTACTTGTTTTGCTTTGTGTATATGAATGAGACAGAGTTGGACTCTTACACAGTGATGCAGTGTTGAGCTCTAAGTGCATCCATCCATAATGTTTTACTTACATATTGGACACAGAATTTTCTAACAGTGTAGTCCACCAGTACAGTGAAGTCCTCCATCGCCACTCTCACGTTCCCGTACATCCAGCAGCCTTTTTCTGGCCAGTACTGATAACATTTTTCCTAGTGAGAAAACCACAGCCGTTAGGGGAAAAAAATATATATGCGTCTGAAATACACAGAAGAGTTCATTATCACTACAGTTGAGGTTGTATAACTGCATTTATTGTATGTAGAGGAGCGCGTATCCAGTCTGTGTGCTCCACAATCCAATTCAAAGGCAATCACAGCGACTTTGTGCGACTCTGTCAGTCAATAAGATCTTCACAGTGACGTTTCAACTCATTAACTAGATTCTCAGACTAATTATCATGAAGCCTCTTAGGATCTTATCAACAATTATTTCGTCATTGATCCCCATTGCCTCTATTCTGCCCCATCAAACCTGCTGTTGAGCACTCAATTGATCATCCCTTTGAGGCTAGATTTAATGCGATGCTAAGTAATCTGCTGGGTGACACTGGCTATGGATTCTCAGTTGGAAAAGGGGTCAAATAAATTATGCCCATGACTTTGGGTCATGAGAATACAAAAGGGTTTTTACTAATTGTGCATTGGAGCCATATAGATTGTTCACTTTCTAGTGCTGCAGAGGGAGAATACCTCCTTTCTTTCTTTCAGGTTTGTCAGCATTACTATAGTTGCTGTTTTTTGTTCCCAAATCATCCGCCAGAAGTCAGCCACTGTCTCAGGCTTTGGACCTGAAACAGAGTCAAAAATATGTTGAAATAGGCATAAACTCAACTGCTTGCTCGTGTAAAACTACATGAACTGTGTGTTTACCTTGAGCTGCAATGAATTTGTTCTTCTCTTTAAAACCCTATGTGAAAAAAAAACATAATACTCATGTCAATTTGCTGATAACATCCACATTAAAATCTTCAGTGTAAATAATACTAACGTCTATGTAAGATGCATTTATGTAGTCTGAGCACAGATGTCCATCGAGATGACTCAACACCACCCTTGAATGATCGTCTGTGGAAAAAATAAGCAAAATGTAAACACAGTTTGTTTTATTTTTCCTTCCTTATGATTCAGTTATCCATAAAGCTCCAGGTCAGAAGGTTGTGTTAATATTGTCTGCTGTGGAGTATAGATCCTCACTCACATGGTAAAATGTTTGGGTATCTGTTTTTCTCTCTGTTGTGCTCTCTGCTCGCCTCCTCGAAGGACCCGTGGTGGTAGTAACACGGCAGTGACTATAAAGAGAGCATCCAATCCTCATGAGATAAAAATAAAGCCACGGGTACAAAGCCTACTGACATAACATTTTATTACTATTTTCTGTGCTGGTTGTATGATTGTAGGGCAAAGATCTTCATCCACACCAGATAAACTCACATTGAACTCCTCTCTGAAGAGCTTGCCGTCATCTGCGGAGCGTATACGGTACTCCTCCTCCAGCGAGTCCAGAGGGATGGGGAAGTACCTCTTGGATGGCGAGGGAGATCTGGGGAGGAGGACCACTGTCTGCTCTCCTGTGTTTAAAGGAATATATGGTGGTCAGACTGCTAACGTCTCCCAATAGAGAACATTACAAGCTCTCACAGCACCTGCAAAAACAAGCCTGATGGCTATTAAGATTTCCTACTTCTGCGGGGACATGACAGAAATGATTTCTAGAGTCATAAACATGGTGCTGCTGCACGAAACTGTCTTAACTCAGAATTTGGCCTTTCCAGTTATTTATTTATTTTTTACTTGAAGTGAAAGTTTATATGGCTCCCTACGTGCTGGGAAAGCTAAGAGCCCTCCCGAACCTTTCCAGCTGCCTCGGACTTCACATCGTGAAACTTTACTTGTCCATAAAGAGTTTGAATTTACAAATCAAATAAAAAAGAAATAAAAAGCAAAAGACTGCATTATATTTTCATGCACTAGTGGTTATAGCGAGTACAGCACAGCAGTACCTTGTTCCTCCAAGAAGCCATTTGGAATCTTTTTATCCACCGAGGTAACCAGAGCTTTCCTGTGGTTTTTGAACCTACGGTAACGACAGAGGGAGAGGCAAAGACAGCAAAACCTTTTATTAAAAAAGCAAAAATGAATGAGCTGACTTTGATCCCTAGAACAGAGCTGTTAAGCACAGGAGGGAAGTAAACAACAAACACCAAAAACCAATATCAACCATCTCAGAGAGGCAAAGCTGCTCCTCCTCATGCCGCCGCCGCCGCCGCCGTCAGGAAGAGGTGGTTTGAGCCGGCTGGTCAGTGAATGAGTCTCTGTGGCCTGACCTGACCTAGCTGTTTTTGTTTGCTGTCTTACTTAAAGTGCAGCTGTTTACCCATAAGCCACTGCTCACCGTCTGTTTAAAAACCGCCTCCACCCCCACACACACACCGATGCCCTGACCTGACACATTCACTCTCACGCACACACTCACACTCTAAAGAGGGAGAGAGAGTCGGTGACGACGAGTAAATGTGCAGATTTCTTCACCTCAGACAGTAGATTGTCAGCAGGACGACGATGATGAGAAGCAGAGATATGACGAGTGTCGAGGGCAGCACATGGGCACCCTGGTGGGTGGGGTTTTCTATGTAAAAGACACAAAAAATAGTAGTTTTTAATCAAAGAACACAACCCAACAAGTCATGAAAATGTTAAGAAATATAGTAAATGAACAGAGAAATATATTTTATATTCGCTTTCTTTATAATTGCTACAACTAGGAGTTAAGCTCAGCTCTGTTCTTAAGTTAAAAATATTTTTTTTTAAATAAATTCCTTACAATAAATACATTAAATTAAAATGTAATTAGGAGCAACAAAGTGTGAAAAGGATGTTGTGGATTGTAGGTTTGATTCGTGACTAGCTCGTAACACTAATGAAGACAAATTAAGATTTCTTGTGAAGAAATGTCCGTGCAACATAATTTAATTGTATTATCGCGCTAGGTTCATATCACTGTGATGATCTGTCCATCTAATCCACAGCAAGAAGGCAAATTATTGGTTCAAAATCTTCCTTTAAAGTAAGATTGTGTGGAGTCATGGCCAGTATAGCCATTAGTGACAATAACAAATAGTAAAATGTAGTGTAACAGGAGCTCAAGTAGAGAAGAGTTATCAACCTGTCACTATCTACATCAGTTGTACAACAGTGTCTGAGGATGGTTAAAATGATCTATTGTACAATGAGGTACCCGTGATGTCAGACCAAATAAGGACTGTGCGTGTATTAAAGTGACTAAGGATATGAGTTGATGTCAGTGACTAAACTTTTCATTTGTATGTGTGAATAATTTCATTTTTTTTCCCAAAAGGGGCATAATCATCATGCATGTGATCCCTCTCATGTATGAGTACCAGTGTATAACTGCTCAGTTGTTCCAACATTTACCTGCAGTTTGGTTCTCATGAGATGAATTATTCACAGCAATAGAAATCCCAATCAGAAACACCACCATTGTCACTGTGGATTAAAAAACAAACAGAAAAACAGATCACAATGTGTAATTCTCCACATGTTCCACTAGACGGCACCAAACCAATATGAAATACATGTGCAGCTTGATGTAGCATACAGAGGGCAGACAGGAGAGCTGTGCTTTGATGAGGCTCGAGAGTGATGTCTGCGCGTCTCTCAGCTGAGCAGTTAAAGTCCTTATGGGAAATCTGCTTCCAGTCTTGTCCTGTCAAGCTGACTTGAAAGAGCGGCATCAAATAACCTAATATTCAGACATCAAACCAGAGAGGAGCCTTTAACCCACAGGTGACAGTAACCTTATACCCTGTGGACCCTGTGGATTTGGCAGTGGAGTTGAGCTCAAGTAGTATTTGTTAGAAGCCATCGGTGTTGTCTTTGATGTGCAGCGCTGTGCAAGCATCCTGCTCACTGACAATAATACATCCTCCTCAATGTGGAGTTTAAAATATTAAAAATCACGTCCAGTGGCCTTTTATTCACAACAGTTGTTACAATGACAAACAAAATTAGAGGACTGTGTGAAAATAAGTGTATGCACACAGGTTGCCAGCTTTCTGTTTAATGCAGCTTCTTCCTTTTTATCACTGTCTCCTTCCCTCTACAGCAAACTATCCTTTTATTCTAAGTCACTTTCTCACCCTTCCCTTTTACTTCATGGCTGGAAGCTATTAGTGATGTATTTGGGGCAGAGCGCCACGAGTGTCTTCACAAAAAGAAAAAGGATACGTCAACTTCCTCACAACTAGCCCGGAATTCAATTGATTGTGACACATTATCCTTGTGTCTTTTTATCTCCAAAGTGTAGCAGCCAATTTCTCCAAAACTAACACCCATTTGCTCGTTTTTTCCCCTCCGTCCTCCGATTGAGAGGGCAAGAAATCACAGAATAAATTGGGCAAATGGGGCAAATCTGCCTAAATGGCTTTGATGGAATAAATGAGAGAAGCGAGAACTGAGTGTCCTAATTTATCCTCTGTTCTAAGTCCCCTTCTCGTTATAGAGGCCACAAGGCTGGATGGAATAATTCATTGTGTCAATTTAGTTCTTCTAGAAATGGGTCATCTAGGGGCCTAATTTGTGATGTTTGAGAGAATTTCTTGCACATAACCCTAGGGGGTTTCACATAACTATAGCTCTCAAAGCTTTTGGAGAAAAGTGAGCTACGTAATAACGTCTAACAATGTTCTCAAAACAGAATTTATGTCAAAACTTATAAAGTATTATTGGACAACAAATTAGGGGCTCGAGGTTTTGCACAGTCTTTCTCTGCTGTAATACACTGTACACCTCCCAGGATGCTGACACACATGCACACACACACAGAGGGCCTAAGTGGGCCTAAAAACACAGGCTGGATGTTTGGTTTTTCATCCAAACAATAACTGGGATCCATGTCCTAGAATCTCAAGTGTGTGCAAATACACCCCCCCAACACACACACTGCTTTTTTTCACTTCACATGTATGCATGCTTGCACATACGTCCCACAGCCAAAGGCTATGTGTTGCATATGTGCCGCACTCTGTTGGAGGAGCCAATTCTCTCCCCAGTGTTAACAAGCCGACAGTGCCGGCACCTGTTCCCCACTCCACCCC
>OOFC01015104.1:0-10470 GCA_900323345.1 Pseudochromis fuscus
ACAAGCTAGCAAGCTCCGTGCCGCCGATACATTTAGCCTCGTCACATCAGACCCGGTCAGAGTGTACCACATGAAACTGTTGGAATAAATTCAATAGCGGCTTATACACAGGTGCGCTCAATAGTCCGGAAAATACGGTAATTCAGTTACATTTACTTACATCATGTATTGCAAATGTAAAAAAAAAAACTGTTTACAAACACTTAATAAGCTCTATTTGATCCCTGACTATCCAGAGCAGCAGATAATGTCTGCAGTGGCCTGCCACAATCAATATCAGTCAAACCAATTACTACAAACTACTTAAATAATCATCTGCTGTAAATCCATTGCCCTGTCCCATTGCGCAGACCCTAAAAGTGCTGATTCTTGTCTCTGGCATTAGCAAACTAGTATTTAAAAGCTTACTCTAACAGTTTAAAAAAAAAAACAGATGCTGAAGCCTGTCGCTGACCTGGGGGAGAGCACTGATGTCGCCTGAGCGGCTGTGCCATTCTGACCGAAAGCATACGGCATCTGTCTGCATCCTGGACACCCTCATCCCCTGCGCCGATAACCCACTAGCCCAGATTTGGAAGTGGCTTCCAGGCAGCCAGTGACACAATCCCATTAATAAGAGTTGCAGCCTGCTGCTAAATGTTGTACTGGATCCAAAGAGGGAGAATGAGAGAAAACCTGACAGCCTTGATTAAACTCAAGGGATTATCCCCTCAGCTGAGTGGGAGAGAGATGAGGAATATAACCTATATGGTTTATAATTGTAAATTAAAAAAAAAAAAAACATTTTTGGAGCTTTTTGCACATGAAAGACAAAAAAAAAAGTTCAGATATTTTAGTTTGATATTAGATCAAAATAATACACTTATTTTAATTTTCTGTCTATACATAAATGACCTTGTATTAACCTTTAGCAAATTACTCAGAGAAACCGGATTAGAAGTGTCCCGCTTTATCAATCTCTCTGATGCCTTTTACATTTTGCATATTTGGGAGGTAAGCATCAAACTGCCCACGTGCTTTAGCTGCCATTTAATCTCAAATCTAGATCTCATGAACCGATGATGCAGCAAGACTTCAGGTCAAACGGGTCCTCGTCTGTCACCTTAACTGGGCGCACTGTCCAAAACCAAAGCTGGCACGGCGCCTGTGTTCGGCAGATGGATGTGATTTACATATCATTAAGATTTGGCACGTTAAATACTGATCTAACGTACCCAAAAAAATAGAAAAAAACCCACCAAAACCATTACACCCTGTTAGAAACCATCTCCCACATGCTTGGAGTGCCTTGAAACTGTTACCTGATAATTAGTTTTTTTGCTGGGACTTCCTGGTACAAATATCTGCATTCATCATCAGCTAAAATGTGATATAAATTCAAAGCAACATCATCAGCTGCTACAACATGTTGGGAGGATCAAAATAGTGCAGACCCTGAATGTCAGGAGAAGGTCACTGCTGAGTTACTGATCCTACGTTTGACACACAGTACAAGTAACAGAATTAAATTTTTAAATCGGAAGTTGACCTATAATTCCCAGAGATTAAAGTGCTGTATTTAGAGAAGCTAAGTTGCTCAACAGAAAAATAAAAACATGAGTGGGAGATTTTATCGTCTAAAGTCTGATGGGGATGCGTGGGCCCAGCCCCAGGATTTCAATGCATGTCACAGCAATATTATGAGACGTGCTTTGCTTGGTGTCTCTGACATTGACCTAGATCTGCCAGCCAGATCAAGCTATGGGGGAAAACATGAAAAAAAAAAACCATTAGATGGACATATATTATTTAGAGCACCTAGGCTGTGACCACGTTTTTTTCTGTCCTTTCGCAAGGAGAAAAGTCAAAGCAAAGGTCAACAGCCGAGCAGGCGCTCACATGCAACACACAGAAGTAGTAAAAATACAGAAAGTGGAGCCAGTGATCCAGCTGTCGCTTGTCAGGACGCATGAACTGGCTTGAAAACAAAGCAGCTCGGAGTGGCCAGTCGTTTTGTTATGTTCAATATTTTCTTTGTGATCACAAGCTCACGGTCAATGATGAAACGTGGTCTGTGAGAAACCAACTGCAACACAAAGAAAGATGATTGCCGTCATATTACCTTGGGAGCGGTTGTTTGAGAATACAGTGGCGTCGATGTGCAAACAAATGATAATAAAATCTATCATGCGGCATAATTCGCTGTAAATTTTCCACAGACCAGTCCCCGGCCTTGTCACGGGGCAGAGGAGTCACAACATCACAGAGTGTTGGCAGTGATGGAGATTAAAAGCCTGTCCCTAATGGAGCAGCAGCGGGGCGTGGGGCTGTGCCAAAGAGCAGGGCAGGACGGGACAGACTGGACAGGAGGTTTTAGAGGAGCAGTGTGCAAGCAGCTGCCTGAAAAGTGACCTGAAACCTGGGGTCCTCAACATCCCTCCAGGTGCAGATCTCTGTGTGTGTGTGTGTGAGCAGAGGCTGGCACAGTCACCGGGTGTAGCTGAACAAACCATTTTTACTTTTAACACACACAGTTAACTCGCCACAGAGATTTATTAACAGTTTTCTATTAAAAGCATGATTTACGGATAACTGCTAAAATTTAAGTAACTCAATCATGAGGCAAAGATCACGTAGACGCTACCTCATTAGCTCAGTATACGAGGTTTCAAGCCACATCATCCAGGCTAGTTAAACATAAACCTGTATGCTCTTAATTTGGGCATCAAGATGTGCAGCACAACACAACCAGAGTGCATCCCCTGAGCACATGAAATCTGGAGGAATCAACATCTTACTACGAGCAATAGGTTCTTACATGAGCACAAAATAATCTGCCAAGTTCTAGTAATGTCACATTTAGTATTTCCATATCCAAATATTACCAAGCTTGTTAGCAAGCTTAAAAGCTCAGCATCCCATCTAATTGGTTGCCAATGAGGCTGGAAGTTCACACAGCTTATTAAGTCGAGCAAGGAGGTTATGATTTTGCCTGTTTGTCTGTCTGTTAGTAACTTTACAAAAGAACAACTGAACAAATCTTAATGTTTTGGGTTTTTTTTTGAGAGTTGGGCTATTACCCAAGAAACAAATGGTGAGACTGATACACGTTAGTACTCCAACAGGGAAGGTTAAGTCAAAGTGAAGTAGTGCAACACTACTAATAAGCCACTAATAGTTTTGTCTAGTTCGTATTCTCTGCCCCTTCAAAAGCTTGCATCGTTAATATGAAATATGTGCACAGCTTGCCTTCACAAGGGAATTCAGGCACCACTGTTCTCAAAGCTGGGAGACGGCGAGACAACAAGAAGGGGTTACAAGATAATTTCCAGAAATCAGAGTTTAGAAGTAATCAGAAGGAGCAAAGTTTAGCCTTAATCGTTACTAGAGATAAAAGGTAGTGGTTCAAACCAATGCCACAAAAAGGCCCATTAGTGGATGTGTGAGGCTACACACAGCATGTGTGTGCGTCGGGGTTACATGTCTTCTGTTATTTTTTGCTAGAGCAGAAAACCCATCACACATAATGATTGTTAAAGTCATCGTGTATTCACCACCCAAGAAAATGTAGCTTAGTGTATTACCTCCACCAAGGAGATTATGTTTTCTCCTGCATTGGTCTGTAGGTTTGTTAGCCTCATTCAAGAAAAGTAATAAACAGATCTAGATTTTTATTCATTCATTTATCCATTTATTTTGAAATCCAAAGAACAATTAATAAATCCAGGCAGGATCAACTAATAGGATCCTGTTTCAAAGATATTCCACCAACCCTAGAAATTGGCATCACTTTAATGGACAAATAAATAAATTCACCACAAGAGGGCAACAGTGTTCAGTCTACAGCATCAGCACTGCTGGATTATGCCTTGGTGGAGGTTTGTGCTCTCTGGGTGCTTCCTCGTGTGTTATATGAATATGTAATGCTGTTCAACAGGTTGGCAGGTAAGTTAATCTACAGTTGCAGAAGATTATTTTTGTCCCTCTTAAGCGGTGGTTAAGTCTGCTAAGAAGTCCCTTATGCACAGTCATCTACCATAATAGTATTTAACACTGCAGGTGCCCAGAGGAGAGTATACTCAGATAGAGATAGACCAGCTGAAAGCACTTACTTCAACCTGCATCACAGAAAGAAAATAAAAATAAAAACAGCAGCAGCTAACTTTGTACAAGGCAACACAGAGCACGCTCAGATTTATCGGCACAGTCAGCATGTACTGCTTTAAAAAGACCAGAGAGGTATATGGAAACACTGCCAGGTTCACATCTCTCACTCACTGTGCTTATGAGACACTGATGCTGCTGGAGCAGACACTTGTATCCTGAAGGTAGGATTTATCTAGACTGTAAGGGCAGAGTTTTACATGAAGAAAAATTACTTTTTCTAATGGTTTTCTGTTTTTAACATTTAATGTAATCAACTCTTGATCATCTGGATCCACAATGTTGAACTTCGCCAGTAGCAATGCCTCAAAAGTGATTAAACCACTTACTGGCTTTTAAATAACTGCACACAGGAGAGCAGGAGCGTACTGGGGTACTGTATTACAGTCTGCTCTGCATTAAGCAGCCTCAGTGTCGTCTGCACAACAGGCAGTCAAACACTTGGCCTGGCTCGGTTTTATATGAGGGAATGGAGAAAGCAGCTGGACTGGATTTGAGAAAGCGGTGAGAGAAATCAAAATGTACAGCGTTATTACTTTGGCTCCTTAGAAAGACAAGGGAAGTGAAGTTTAAAGAGTTAAGCTGAAGTGGTGGAAAATGTTGTGAGTCAAACGGCACAGGGAAAAGTTCTTTTAGGACAGTAAACTTGGAGACAATGTGTCAGTTTTTAGCCTTTCAACTCCAAAGTAATGTAGAGCAAAATGGGGGGGAAAAAATCTGATTTATTGTAATGTTGATGAGGTGCTGCTCTGGAAATAGAAGTGCTTCCTGGATTCACAAAGTCCTTCTGTACAAGAGGCTGCAGCAGCTTTACATGGTCCAGTCAGCGGGGATGCACATGTGCGCCCCCGCCGTCTATCTCTATTGACACAGGGCTAACACAAGACACACGCCTCACTACACTAAGCTACACAAGCAGGAAAGTGCAAACACTATTCATCACCATGGCAGAGGGACTTTGGTCCTCTATACACCCTGCGCTAGGCCACAGCATCTCACCCCGGGGTGTTCATTAGGAGAGGCTTTTGGCACATTTAAAAAAAAAAAAAAAAAAAACCAAAACTGTGGCAACTTGATGCGAGCTGCCCAACAGGCTCACACTGAGTAGAGCTGCTACAATGGCAGCGGTCCCACACGGTGCCCTCATCCAACTGAGCTAAATGGTTGTTATTTTTTTTCCAGGAGTCTCTCTCCTCTCACTCTCACTAACTGCAGTACTACAGGCTCACCATACACTACCTTTCACAGTCATCTTACATCACTGTTTGTTTGATCAGCACGGGTAATAAAGTTCCCATCTGGTTTCCCAACTGAGGATCTGGCCAAAAGAGGCGGAACATATTTGTGGAAAACCACAAAGGGAAAGACACAACCCCCCCACCCCCCTACCCCCCCTTTTTAAAGGTCTTTTCTGACTCTCATGGGACTTCAAGTTCACCAGTGGAATTGGGAGGTGAGGGACTGAAGGATTCAAAGCAACATAGAAACTGCCTTGCGTCAAAAGGCAATCGACCGGCACTTTTGGCCCCATGCTGGTGTTGCATGAATATTTTCATAAAGTAAAAGCACGAAAATCCTCATGTTTGGACTAGTTTCGTGCAAAAAACTGCTTTTATATATCCACAGACGATTTTTGTCACATTCCACAGTGAATTTACAATGTAATATAGCTTTCCCCCCCTAAAGCTACTCTAGTTTTTCTTCCAGTAAAAAGGTATTTTTCTTCTTCTAAGAGTTCCAGGCAGGATCCCAGAGGAGACCCTCAGCAGAAAGTAAGCAGGTCAACTTTGTCAAAGAGGGGGAAACCTTGGGATGTTTCTCGGAGAGGTGAATAGTTTTATTCATGCAGTCCATGCCGAGCTGTAATTTATTCCAGTCAGAGGCATTAAGATCTCTTTAAAACCAGCCTGTACTGGAGGGTAAGCCCACCTTCAGTCAGTTTATCCACCATTTAAGCTGACATTGATCTTTTTTTCCTGTACACCATAAATCCTGGTATATCCATAGATCATAGTGCAAGATAATGGGAGGATATGCTGTAATTTTAATGACAAAAGATTTGGAGTTGTTTTACTTTGAGTGATCCCAGAGTTCACTGTTTCATTTATCCCTGCATGAGTAATTAAAACTCCCCCCTTCATGCAGACAGCTCTGCGTTAACACTGTTCTGTTAACTTTGATGATGACAGCAGAAAAGACTGAATGAGAGTTGGGACATATGCTACTATCTTCTGGATCTGCAGCGGTTTGAACTCTCTTAAATAACAATGGTTGTTACCCGCAGATGTAGGCAATCAGCGACCACAGTTTTTTATTAATGTTGCGGAACGAGCCTTGGATTAGGAAAGAGACAAATGACAAAACTAAACTTAATTATTGTTCCCAGTTTTATCCTGTAACTATTACAATTCCCTCACAAAGAAAGAGGAAGATACACACACACTCATGCACAAATCCCAACCCCCTCCTGGACGGAGTGAGGAGGAATGAATGAGTTGGGAAGCAAGACGATCTTAAACACAAGGAAAAGTTAACTTTTGAAGAGTTGCAGCGAATGCAACAGTGTATCAGCTATAGAAAGAAGTAACAGATTTTTAAGAGAAGTAGCAGAAGATATCCAAACTTGCCTCTTTATTTCTGCAAGAGTTGCTCCCTCTGGTTCTAAATCCACTCTGCGGACAAAAAGTATGATCCCGGGGTGATTCTCCAAGTGTGGAGCTGCTCCTGAAGCCCTCGTTCCCCGCTGCTTGTCTTTGGTTGAACTCGTGTGTGTCTGCTGCGCTGGATGAGGCTCAACGAGGCTCTCATCCGGATCTCAGCACTTTGAATGGAGCTCTGGATGGACTGGAGAGCGCAGGGTCTGCCGGGCGTAGGGAGTGGCTGGAGCGGCGTCTCTGGGCTCGTCCAGAGTCCCCTAATCACCTCCAGTGAGGGGGCGGAGGTGGGGCTGTGATGCCTTCACGTGTTGTCGGAAATAACGCCACGTCATGTTTTTTGTCCACATCAAGCACCATCCGCAATAATCATGTAGGATTACAAAGCTTTCCAAAACTTCAAGCACATCAGAGCTTTAGCAACCTCTAACATTTAGTCCAGGCTAAACATCCAAGCAGTACAACATGAATGTTTCATACCTTTTATGTGGTTAAACCCTGGAGCATGCGAGCGACTTTTGAAAATGAATCAGTCAAGAATGAGTGGGAAGATCAATGACATGATTGAATATTCATGATGAACTGAAAAAATATATTTTTAGATTCATAGGCTATGCATTCGTTGGTTTTATAATGGTAAAATTAAAACATTATTTAACTAAACATGATTGAAGAAGTTTGTGGAGTTAGAGCCTAGATTTCCGAGGTGAATGGTAATGCATCATTAAAGTTTTCCCTTCATCCCATGGACAGACACCATCTACCCAACAGCACAACACCCCCCTCCTGTGTCTTAATTCTAGATAGCAACGCATTTTTGATGATCGCTTAATGGCACTGACACATTTGTGTTAATAGAAAGGATTGAAACTCATTTCTCATGGCTTGGAAGCTTATCTTTTACATTTTTTGGAGGTTAAACAGTTCTTCAGTTGATTTACAATGACTGAAGGGGTTAATTTGCAAAGATTGTTGTGGTATTAGAGCATCCTGCTTACCAAAAAGAGAATACATGCATTAAATGCCAATGCTTTTTCACTCTAACAGTATTTTCTCTAGTTTTGAATCACTTGAATTTCACTCTCTACAGAACTGTAGCGACCCAAATATGTTACGATAGTGCGCATGCGCCAGTACGTCGCCTATTTCCTCTTTCCTGGAACTGACTGTACGAGTCTAGTTTGTACTAGTTTTTCTTTTACGGACTGTTTTTGTTCATAAAGAAGATTTCGGTGAGTTTCTGATTATTTTTTGTTTTTTGTAATCGATGGTTGTTTACATATATGAGCTTAAATATGGCACTGCGTCAGGAAAACACAGGACGTTGAAACGGACTGTAGTTAGCTAGCTAGCTAGCTAGTTAGCATTATCCGGGGTTGTCCGAAGTCAGATACCCAGAGCTAGCTCTGTATGATTTATAACCTTTTTAATTTGTCAGTGCCACGGTTTATGTCGTTTTTTGACATCTTGCGCAGTTAGTAATTTGGATCATGTGCGGCATATGCTAACGACATGTCGTGTTGATAGATCCATATGATATCCGTGAACACAGATAGCAAAAACAAGTCGAAGTCTGTTGATGTGAATACACAGCTTTTGTCCAACTGGATGTAATAATGTTAACACTGATGGTTACTGTACTATAACTGTAAACAACAATAATGTTGGTGCCAGGAGTTGATTCCAAGAAGTCACGCCTAATGACACCCTCCCCCACTTACATATAATTTCTGGCTTGTTTTACGTTGCGTTGTGTGTGTCATGAAAGTAATGCGTAACACTTAATGATAACGCACGTACTGATGTAAATGGATTTAATTGCTTAGATGGATATTTCCTGAACCCTGAGTTTATTTCCTTTGTCTTTCAGAGTGTCTTTTATGAGTAATCAAAGGCAGCAGAAGCCTACGCTAACAGGCCAGCGTTTCAAAACCCGAAAAAGAGGTAAGAATATAACACTATTCTACAGTGTACTCTAGACATAAGTATGTATTTGTTGTTGGTAGGTCTCTGCCATCTGTTATGAAAAATACCTGCTTGATTGTCCAACATCTTAACAATTTCCCCTGTAGTGACATATTTACCCAGTTCTGCTTGCAATCACAAACGGGAATCCGTAGAAGGCGATGCCTTTTTTTTTTCCCTAACTAACTAATTTGTCACATTTTAATTGTCACATTTTAATTGTCCCAAAACTTTTAGTTATTTTTGTTTGCCAAATAATTAGACATAAAGGAGTGTATTTTTTCCACCGCCACTGTAGAGTGTGGACTCAAAGGGACTTAAGTGTATTGGTCTGTACATGGACTTCAATAAGTACATGTAAAAATGTTTATGAACTGAGTGTAGGTTAGGATGTGTGTTGCAGAATGTCAAATGTAAGTGGCATGGATCAACTCACACCACTATGTGTCTTTTCAACAGATGAAAAGGAGAGGTTTGACCCTTCCCAGTTTCAGGAAAGTATCGTACAAGGTCTGAACCAAAGTGGCACTGATCTGGAAGCTGTCGCCAAGTTCCTTGACTCCTCTGGTGCCAAGCTTGACTACCGACGCTATGCTGAGACCCTCTTTGACATCCTGGTGGCTGGTGGAATGCTGGGTGAGTGCCAAGTCTTTTTCATATTTCAAACAAAAAAAAATGTAAAAGTAATATTGTTGTAATTAATAGAAATACAGTCAGTCTTTGTCTATGGATTGTGATACAGTAGTTAAAAACTTGTACCCTATTCGGGCAATTTATGCATAGACCTAAATCATGCAAAGTAAAGTTACTCGTTGGTGTAATACAACTTACATATGTAAGAAAATGTGTTCATTTTCAGCCCCAGGAGGAACTCTGTCTGACGACGTGACCTGCACAGAGTTCTGTCTTTTCAAAGCACAAGAGGACATGGAGACCATGCAGGCATATGCACAGGTGAATATTACAAATTATTTTTGCTCAGCTTGCACTGTTAAATATCTTAAGGATAGTTAAATACCCAATTTTGTATGAACAATTGATCATGTTTTGTGTTTCTTATAGGTCTTTAACAAGCTCATCAGGCGTTACAAATACTTGGAGAAAGGATTTGAAGAGGAGATCAAAAAGGTTGGTTTTTGGTTGCAAAGGACATCTATACAAGCACTACAGGTCAAATTTATGAATTCATGAGTGTTTTTCAATGCAAAATTTAAAATATTTTTCAGTTCAGCCTAAAATTTGGTATTCATATGTTTATTGTGTGGCAGCTGCTGCTGTTTCTCAAGGGCTTCACAGAGTCTGAGCGCAACAAGCTGGCTATGCTTACAGGAATTCTGCTGGCCATGGGTAACATCTCTGCATCCATTCTCAGCAGCCTCTTCAATGAAAACCTGGTCAAAGAAGGTATTCAGTGTTACGTCTTACAGTTCGTTGTGTCTTTCTGTCTTAGTCCTCATATCAACCTAAATGCCTACATCTATTTATGGCTACAGCTAGGCCCGTTTTCGGTTGCTGAGAAAGATTCATTTTGGACACAAAAGGCTGTTTAGAGTCATCCAATGGGGATGAAAATTCAAATAAAGGAACTGAATTGATTCTCCATCATTTTACTTTTTTTTTTTTTTTTTTTTTTTTAATATTTTTTTTTTTTTTTTTTTTTTTTTTTTTTTTTTTTACATTTTTACATTTTTACAAAAGCCAGTTCCCC
>OOFC01015104.1:10490-38566 GCA_900323345.1 Pseudochromis fuscus
CTTTCTTTTTTCTTTTTTTTTTTTTTTTTTTTTTTAATAATCTTAGTTTTTCTTTTGAGTTGATAGAAAATGGTTAATGCGAGTCTGGACGTATGCTTTTGTTTTGTTTTCCTCTTGTTAATCACTTGAGTGAAACCAGTCACCCATGTGCCTCAAATACCTCACTTTTCATAAAGAGTAATACAGGAAGCGTTATCCTTTGCAAATCAACAATGACTGTTTTAATAGATTAAATATGCAAACTAATCATTTAGGGAAATCTCTGCAAACAACTAAAGCTTGTAGCAGATACAAAATTCAATTCTAAAGACTGATATGCAAGCTCACTTGTGGCTGTAACACCAGGCTACCCTTTAAGAACTAATGTCAACAAAGGGCAGCTAATCAACCTATATTGATCAGACTGATCAATACTGAAACTTTAAGGCCATATTGCTATTCTTTCTTTTATAACTGAGACAATGGGCCTCATTCACCATTGTCTACTAAAGAAAGCTGCTAAGAAAAGTCTGTTAGATTCAAGAAGTTTTCTTAAAAAGCAGAAATGTTCTTACCTGTGTTTTTAGAATGAGAAATCCCAATCCCTCATGAGGTGCCACTTGTTCTTCATTAACACACCCACCATTGCCAATAAAAAGACAGGAGGTTGCAGGGCTGTGTGCAGACAGAAGCTGAGAAAGCAATAACTAAACACAGTGGGAGAAGTATTCAGAAAACATGAGTAGTTCTGAAGCAGAGCAACTGCTGCAGGAAGTGAACAACAACCCAGGTGTAACATTTAGTACTGTCAGTGGTGAATATGTAATAACACAAGAAAAGATAATTCAGTCAACACTGCATCTAGAAAAAAGTGCACAATTGATGCAGTACTTTTAAAGAAAAAAGAAGAAATATCGTGTCTGAGGTAAAAAAGAATAAATACTGGCAGAGACCGGCCTGTCTGGTGTTATCTTAGCTGGACCTGGACATCTGTTAGTGTGTATTTTTTAGCGAGATGGTGCTTTCAGATGTGCTGTCAGTGGAGCATTTAGGCACAGACCTGGTCCCTGTGTTACATCTCCTATCTCAAAGTGAACTGACCCACATTTAATCTCAGATCAGTTCTTAACAAGCAGCAGAGACTGGTCCAGATGCTTCCACTGACCTCAGCACTGGCTGCAATCACTGAGACGCTTTCAAGAAATTAAACGAACTTAGCAAGAAATTAAGATACGCACAAACACTTGTGATGCATTTCTTGCTTGAGATTAATTGAAAGCTATAAATAACTGCACTGTAAAAGTCAAATTAATTATAAAGCTTTTACTTACAAACAAGATAATTCAACAGTGGGTGTGTTGTCCTCTCCTGGGTGTAGGTCAGGACACAAATCCTCTTTGTGTGGATTAAAGTCCTACTGTAGTGTTTCTTTATTTGAAAAGACCAGAGCACTTTGTAAAATATTGAAAATAACTGTTTAGATATATAAATGACAAATCATATACAACTGAAGAACTGAAAAAAAACCCTACAATGACCAGTTATTTAGTACAATCATGTCATCTTGTGTCTGTAGGTAGAGTCCAAGATAAGAAAACATTGACATTTCTTTTAAACAGTTTCTAAACTCTGGCGTATTTCACATATTATTGTCATGTGATTGGCCAATAAGAAATAATTAGTAAGCAGTTGGAGATGCAGAACTAACAGCATGATGAAAAGACAAAAGAAACCAGCCCATCATTTGTAAGAATAAGTGGTCTCATTATAGTCTCAGCTTAAGAATTGATATCTTCTAGAAAAAAAGATGCAGATGGTACTGTGAAGTTTTTACTTTGCTTTGTGTTTAACTTGTAACAGAACAAAACATTGACCACAAACTCTACAGCTGATGAATATCCTCAGTTAATCTACCAGCACCCAGTGATTGCCATTAAACACATCTGATAGAAGGAGAAACTATCAGCTTGTCATTGAAATAGTATTCACTGTATACTGTTTGGATTTAGATGCATATTTAATGTACCTTTCGGTCAAAACTCCAACTTTTCTTGTGCGTGGCATTGTTCCAGTTAAATACTGCGGAGTTGTGTGTTTTCCCACGTATTACTCAGGACTAACTTTATCCTGGCAGGTCTGTCGCTAACAGCTGACTCACATTTTTCTGCATTTGTTCAGGTGTTTCGGCATGCTTCGCTGTAAAACTCTTCAAATCTTGGCTTTCTGAAAAGGACATCAACTCAGTCGCTGCCAGTCTTCGAAAGGTTGGCATGGACAACAGGCTTATGGTGAGAGTGACATCCGAAACACAAAATCTTTACAAGGCTTAGGTGAAGGCACTGTTTCCCATACTAAACCTGATTGTTTGATGGAAATAAAGTATTAATCTGAATGAGTTTCAGAACTCAGGCAATTAATGAACAAAGGCCTCCTAATTGCTGACGAAGGCTTGTCTGGCTCGATATTTGACCGTGTCCTTTTTCAGGAGCTGTTTCCTGCCAACAAGCGCAGTTGTGAACACTTCTCGAAGTACTTCACAGACGCCGGCCTCAAGGAGCTTTCGGACTTTGCCAGAAACCAGCAGTCCATAGGTGCTCGCAAGGAGCTGCAGAAGGAGCTTCAGGATCAGATGTCACGTGGAGACCCCCTCAAAGATGTAAGTCCTGTTATCTTTTCTGCTTCTCCTACACTAACTGAATCCCTTTTTTTCCCTCTTCTTCTTGTTGTACACCAGTGCAGGAAGCACTAGAGATTGCTTTCTTCTTGATCTCTGGCTCCCTTTTGTCTTGAGTGGAGTGGCGGAGAAACAAATGCATTAAATCAATGACGGGCTCCTGAAGTCCACTCAACCTGAACACATTACTTGCTCCAGCGAAGCCTCTGTGTCCAGCCAGCGCTTCCTCATACCTCAGACCTCTGCAGGATTTGATAAGCAATAGGGTTCAGCATATGCCAGTTTGTCTTCATTGTCAATAATTGCAAGAGTGTGTGTTCCCTCTCTGGGCTCACAGATCATCGCCTACGTCCGAGAGGAAATCAGGAAGAACAACATCTCCGAGCAGACAATGATCGGGCTGATTTGGTCCAGTGTAATGAGCTCCGTGGAGTGGAACAAGAAGGAGGAGCTCGTCACTGAACAAGCCATCAAACACTTAAAGGTGACACCTCCGCTCTTCCTTTTTTTTTTTTCCCCCCCTACTCTGTGGCAGTTATGACAACACACTCGCAAAGGAGAGATCTGGAGAAACTTCCGGATGTCACTCTGTAAATTGTGCCTCAGAGATGTTTCGAAATCCAGGCTGCTGTAGACTTTGAACTTAGCACAGAAGATAATTGATTTACTAACCCAAAGCCATTCTGCCAGCAAAAGTTGAAGTAAATGTAAGAACTCAGGAAGATATCCTGAATCTCTCGCTTTCGCTCTCTCTCCTCGGTCTTTTGTGTGAAACTTTTTTTTTTGCGATTTCTAAACTCTAACTCAAATTTGTCCTGTTTCACATTTTCAGCAATACAGCCCGCTTTTAAAGGCTTTTACCTCCCAGGGCCTCTCTGAACTCACTCTCCTGGTGAAGATCCAGGAGTACTGTTACGACAACATCCACTTCATGAAGGCCTTCCAGAAAATTGTTGTACTGCTCTACAAAGGTGAGAGTTGTATACCCGTAAGGTTGATGCATTCTCCTGTCTTCACATTTTTTTGGGGGAAGAAGTTTTTTATTTTATGGTGGAAAGCCATGTAGACATGTGTAAACGATGCCAGATGGCCGGAGATTATAGCCAAAAGTTTTTCTCGACTGATATAATCAACCTGCCTGACGACATTTGTTTTTCAAGCACCTGCGGACGCATCTGTGCTGTTGGCGTCGTGTTGAATAGATTTCTTTTTTTTTTTTTTTTACAATCTTCTTGTTTTTTTTGTTTTTTTTAAGCGGATGTGTTGAGCGAGGAGGCAATTCTGAAGTGGTACAACGACGCCCACCTCGCCAAAGGAAAAAGCGTTTTCCTTGAGCAGATGAAAAAGTTTGTTGAATGGCTCAAGAACGCAGAGGAAGGTAAGCCCCTCACTCCTTTTTTTTTTTTTTTTCTACCTGCCAAAAACATGGCACGACTTTGAGCTTTATCTCGCTGCTGAATAACAAATGGATGCAACTTATTTATCTCCACTATTCAGCATCTTGTTCTCTGTCACGTTGAATTGACGTTGGTAGTAAAAGGTTAGATGTTGGAGCACACCCGTGACTGATGTTGTCTTTATTTTTTTCCAGAGTCGGAGTCTGAGGAAGAGGAAGGAGACTGAGTACCTCTTGCTATAACAACCACCTTGATTTGTATTTTGAATTTACCATGGCATCAAATGCAGTACAAAATTTGTTACAGAAGTCTATCTATAGTCCTCTTTTTTTTTCCTTTTTCTATTCTCTACCTCCTCATATCTAGTTCAACTGTAATGTAAGGGCTTTAATGTTTTTTTGTTGTTTTTTTTCCCCACACGCTCTTCTGTCTCCATCAATACTTGTACTCTTCATGCTCTTTCAGGAGCCAGTTACAGTGCCACATTTAGCTAAATAGATTGAAACCTCTTTCATGTAACAAAAGCAGAACTTGTTTTTTCTTTCAAAAGATAATTCCCTTTTAAAATTAGCCAGTTTGAAGGCGTATTTCACAGTTATTGTATTTAGTCATGGAACTCCCTTTTGCCAGAGGTCCATCTGTGTAGCCATGATATGCTGGTCCTCTGAAAGGCAAACTGTTTTTGTAACCTCATTTTACATCTCTGCCAGTTACTTGACAACTTTGAATTCATTGCCAGTTTCTACACACCGTCTCCATTAGTACTGATGATGGAGCCGTGCCATTTTAAAACAGCAATGGTTATGGTGGCAATGCCGCCCCACAAAGCGAACTTTAATTTTTCCCCGTACATCTTATGTAACAGAGTCATGCTAGCTTTGTAGGGTTTTTCCCCCATTTATCATACATTTTAAAATAAATGGAAAGTAATGGTTTTCATTACCACTGTGTTTATTTCCCTGTGTGTTACCAATACTAAGTATAAATATTATGTGCGATTAGAAGAAATTATATGCAGTCAATCATATGGAAAAGGTTACATGTGCATAAGTCGTTTGTGTTGCAGATCAACCCGTTTCCTTTTTTTTTTTTTTTTTCCTCCCCACTGGTTGATCTCCTCTTGCCTCGTCTAATCATGCAATCAAGAAAAGGCAGCCCGGCATGCGTGACCTGGGGTGCAAACAACGATCTCAGTCACTACACTCCTATGCCACTTTAAATGGTAATTATGGTTCAGTCAAGCATGCAAAAATGAGAGTGTGATGGTGATTCAAGATGTTATGAAAATGGATTCGTACACATTTATTAGGACGAGTCTCTCTACAAAGTCTAAAAAAAGAAAAGGCTAATTTTAATGCTAGGCTGCTAAGAAATCAGGACGTTAAGTGCATTTTTAACCACATTCTTGGCTGGTGATGTGAAAGTTTTAGCAATTTTTTTTAAATTTTTTTTTTTTTTTTACATCCATAGATCTTGGCTTCAAACAGCAGAACCAGCATGTCTGAAAAAGATCCACTCATGCTTGAGCATCTTCGTGTATCATTTTAGATTCAAATTCCTCGCTCAGCTATCGCATCCAGTTACCCTGTTATGCCTTGAATGCACTGTGGTGTATATGCAGGGTGAGCTGTAATATATATTAGTCCATATCACAAAGAAATGAACTGTACAGTAAAACACAACACCAAGAGCATTATCAGCTGATAATCAGTTTCTCTCAGTACCAACAGATGGCAGTAAGCCCTTAAGAGATGCCTCCTCCTCCTCCTCCTCTTCCTCCTCCTCCTCCTCCTATTAAAGCCTTGCAGAGTTTTAGAGTCAACCTCAAATAGAAAATGCCATTTTTGAAGAAACCAGACTAAAAAATATTAGACACAGGCAGAACTACAAAGTATCCGACACGAGTATTTTCTCTGCCTCCCTGTCCCAGGAGGATTTGTTTGCCTTTTGGTTTTATTTAGTCGCTCTGAAGAACATGAAACAATTTGGGAGAGTGACATGCCAGCAGGGGGAAACACGACTTGCTTTTGAGATTTGTGTGAGAGCGAGTGTGCATCTGTCTGTGTGTGTGTGTGTGTGCAGCGCTGAATGGCAATGATGCCCCCCAAACTCCACTTCTTACTGTGCAAAGCGTTGGCAATGCCATCTTGGTAGAACTGTTATCTGCTTGTTACCAGTGCTTGCCTGTCTTCACGCACCACACACGGAGCGCTCCTCCCCGCATGTCATTTCGAGCAGGCTGAGTATCTCTGCACATTGAAGAATTCTGGGGGTATAATGAGCTGCGCACACTGTGCCCTGACACATCTGTTTGTTTTGCTTATCTGCCATTTTCAGCAATTACATATGCTGCTGGATATACAGTAGGTGTTTCAAGGCTTACCTCTTACCACAGGAGTATCATAACATGTCAAGCTGCACAAAATTGCTAGTGCTAGACATAGTGTATGAGACAGACCTTTTCTCTCAGTGACAGCAAGGCCAGAGGTATCTGAATGAACATAGTACATTTAATTATCTTGAAGCATTTGCTCACACACAAATTCTTATTTTTTAAAAACATCAAAACCTGTCAGAGGAAAAACAGAAGAACAGAACATCCACTTAATTTATTTTTGGAAAATTTCCGTCTCAGTTGGACTTCCTGCTTGAACTGAAGAGAGCAGCACAATGTGCCAGGGAATGCCAGGGGAGTTATAGAGAGCAATTATTCTGGATTTCACACTGCGGCTTTGGTCAGTAAACATGACTCAAGTCTGCAATGCAGAACTCATCTGAATAATGTGTCAGAAAACAGAGAGATACAAGGCAACCAGTCTATTGAATGAGATGAGAGAGACTCTAGATAATTGCTCAGGTTAATAAAAAAAAACTACCACCCCTCTCAAACTGTGCCATGATGTGCTAAGCACAAAAAAGTCCATGGTTTTTGCTATGGGCACATTGTGAGTGATATCAGTTAACTTGGCATTTAAATCAGCATTGTACCACAGGCTAGTTTTTTTTTTTCTGCTTTTGTATTGAAGGCCACTCTGATGCTGGGCATAGCACCCAGGTGAAACATGGAAAAAAAGATGAACGCACTGACTCGCTAAATGCTGCCAATTTGTCCTCACGTCAACTTCTGCCAGACATCCTAAAGCAGTGCTGCCTTTCAACCATAGTTGTAGACAACAACAGAGCACCTCTGTGACAGGAAACAGATGCTCAGCTCTTAAAACCAAGAGGGCTGAGAAGTTTTTGGGTTATAGGCTGACAGACGCTGTTGTCCGTCAGCTGTCATCGACGCTGTTGGTCTCTGTCTCTGGGGGGAGTCTTACCGTCCTCGCCAGCTTTACCTCCTGGGGACCTACTGTGCAATAACTGCATTTTTAATATTGATGCTTGGCACTGTTATTCTTCTGGTTATTCATCATGTATAATGTTCCTGTTTCAGAGGAAGCTTAATTAAACATGACAATTTTGTAGGTCTGAACCCTTAAGACCGTGGCTGCTGCCTTACTAACACTACATGCTGTAAAGTAAAGGTAATACTTTTTTTTTTAAGCCTATTAATGTCACCTGAACCATTAGGGTGAGGGCAGTGTGTTATCACCACACATACTATGTAGAAATTGACGAAGCAACTGGGGCTCAAAAATGAAGTGCGCAAATGTGCAATACTCCCAATGGCCACTAGATGCTGGCTCCAATTGATTTCAATTCAAAAATGGTCAGGTTCAATCATGAAATATTCAGTCAATACATGTTTCCCAGAGGTTCTTCTGATGTAATTAGGTAAAGTCAACTCTTCTTATCTGTGATCACGGGATCCATCTGAGAAAAAAAATCATTGTTACGAGTTTCATGCACACTGGGTTGCATCATCATCTGGTTCAAGGGTTAGACACGCCTCCTCACTCCTCCCTTTATATCCAAATATGGTCACTTCCAGCTCTAACATGTTCAAACTCCAGGCTTCAAAATGTCCACAAACCAACAGGTAATGTGACGTTAGCTCAGCGGTGGGCAATCCTGGTCCTCGAGGGCCGCTGTCCTGCATTTTTTAGATGTTTCCCTCTTCCAACACACCTGATTCAAATGATCAGGATCTTTATCAGGTGTCTGCAGAGCTTGATGATGAGCTGGTCATTTGAATCCAGTGTGTTGAAGAGGGAAACATCTAAAACATGCAGGATAGCGGCCCTCTAGGACCAGGATTGCCCACCCCTGCGTTAGCTTCATCCTTCATCCAACCAGTCTATGGTTATCACAAACTACAAAGGATCCCACTTTGTATTCCAACCACCTAAATACCTCAGCAGTAACAATATCCACACTTTTCTATTTGAAGTTCCTTTTTCTGTCTAAAAAATATTATATAATCTCAAAAAAAATGAATGCTGTCTAGGTTTCTCTCAAGAAAACATGTCTGTCTACATCCTGGACATCATTCTGGATTCCCTGTGCAGTCATCAAGAGCTTCGCCTCACAGTGTAACTGATTTGCTCGTCACACAAATCGAGCAGGTCGTTTGCCATTTTGATTTTTGCAGATCAAAAACATTTTCTTTATCTCCTTCGTCTGTCTCATTATTGTTCACTCGCATGGTCACCTCAGTATACATGCACCAATTCTCTCAGAGTAAAAGCCACAGAAGAGACAACAACAACAACAAAAAATGGCCTCTATCTAGCTGTCCTTTTCTGAAAAAATCAAACAACACTGAGATTGAAAAGGGTGAAACGTACAAGTTGTGCACACAGGATTCAATGATCTGGTGGTCACCAATGAGAGCAGCTTCATTCCCTAAAAGCCCCTCGGCCGGCTTATTGGGGGAAACACATAGCGCATGTAATGGCCTGGCTGTGAGAGTCCAGGGATTTAGCAGCTAGACTTAAGTCAACACTGAGGCTCATCACAAACATCATTACTTTCTCTTGGCTTGTCCTTTTCCCTCCTCTGTGGCCCAGGTCTGATAGCTGTGTACAAACGACCGGGAGCACCAGGATGGATGACCCAGTTTGATAAAGAATAAGCGACTCAAGGGTTTCTATTTTCTGGCTAAGTGCTCGCTCTGGCTCCAGTGTCCAAAGACTAAAGTTTTTATGGCATTTTGCAGCAGATGTTATTACCATCTCACACTGCTTATTCAAAGGTTTCCACTGATCATTCATACATCTAATCATTGTCATCAGGGCCTCACAGGGCACCGCTGGAGGTACAATAACTGCATTTAGTGGGAGCTGTGCGAGAAGTGGAAAAGGGAAGGGGTGGGCATTTTGACAGAGTCCTCACGGGAACACCAAAGCTACATCACAACACTTTGGCTGTGACAAACCGCACTGATAACTTGCAAATGGAATGAAAGTTTGCATCTCCAGAATGTTTTTAACGAGTCTCCCTGGAGTGAAGCATAATGACTGTGACTCTGGAGTGGAGAGAGAGAGAGAGAGAGTGCATGTGTTCGGTCTGCATGCAGCGCTCAGCTTTCTTTTGCCCGTTTATGCACCAACGGCTCTAGGGACTCAGTCAGACTGTGGAAAGACATGAAAAAGCCTCTACAAAACTGTTTGTTTTGTAAGGAATGGCAGAGTGGGGAGGAGGAATCCACTTAATATTAAATGACTGTTTTTCTTTTTTTACAGTTACATGGCAAATATTCAATAAAACCCAATTAAATATACAGAAGGTTGCCAATTTCGAAAATGTGTGCAGCACAACCTCAGCAAGAACAGATTATGGTAAACAAGAGAATTTCCAAGTGTCTTTTACACTTGCGGTGTATATAAAGACGTCTACTTAGTTTTTTCTGTCAGCTACAAAACTGAGGAGAATAATAATGATGAATGAAAAGGACATCGCCTGGAGCTCGTGGTCTTCGTTTGTCGTTATTACCCATAGACTGTATATTGAAATAGATGAAGCAACTCAAAAAGTGGAAAAAAAAAGTGCAATACTCCTGACGACCACTAGATGCTGGCTCCAAAAAAACTCAATTCAAATGTCCAAATGTCATGTCCAATCATGAGATATTCAGTCAATATATTTTCCCCAAGTCATTCTGATGTCATTAGCTAAAGTTAATTCTTCTTATCAGTGATCTGATGGACCATTTGAAAAAATTAAGTAGATATTAGGTTTCAAAATAGGAATATTGAGGGGTGTGGTTAGCTTGATTGACAGGCCTGGTCTCCAATGAGATTGGCGCTGAAGACTAGTCTCTTAGACACTGGGCAGTGTTCAAGGATTCAAGGGGTAGATCCGCCTCCTCACTCCTCCTTTCATATCCAAATATGGTCACTTCTGGCTCCAAAACACCAACATGGTGACGTGTAGAGGCCGTTCTTCTGGCTTCAAAATGCAAATACACAAACCAATGGGGAAAGTCACACTTGCGTCGTCGACTTCTATATACAGTCTATGTTATCGTCAAACACCAAAGAAGAACTGATGATCCCCAGAAAGTTTTTATTCATCAATTTGTTTTTAAGTTATGTTTTTCTACTGGTTAATATTTACCATTTCCTAGACTTTGTTGCCAGGCAAAGGTGAAAATATCTGCAAGTTTTCTTGATGTTATGGATTATGTAATGACTTCCACACTTCCCTTTTAATGCCATTTCAAACAGTGGAAAGTGCAAGATGGAAGCACTATGATAGATTTTTATGGCCTTCTGTCACTAAGTGAGAACCCAAGTGTTATTCCTAGTGCATGCTGAAAGCCAGCAGGCAGTGGTGATTTAAAGACAGGTGTAATATGCTCGCCTTTCTTAGTCCATATTAGAATTCTAGTTGTAGCTTCCTGAGCTGGAGCCTTTTCTCTTATGAGGCAGTGAAAGCTGCCACAGAGCAAGGAGGGAAGAAATTAATATTTTACATCTTACAAAAACATTATTTTCATGCATAATATTTTTTCCCAGTCAGTGAAAAGTGAAAATCACACTTCACTTTAGATGTCTTTAATGCTACCTGAATCAGATAAACCCAGAGCCTTGTACAAACATAACAACATGATGATGATTTCTGGAGTCTGAACAGGATTTTAATTACCTCTTGGTGCTGAGGAAAGTGACTAAATGTTTTTATCCTAAAATCTTGGTAACCATACAAGACTGCCAGTTAAAGGATGAAAAGACTTCAACACTGGCTGCATGTTTGTAAAATAGTGAAAACACTAGATAACCCATAACTTGAAAAGCAATAGTTTTTGGAAATGCACTTAAGAGTTCGGCCATCTTTCTCTACCTTTTGGTTCGTACTGCAGGAACTATTTCTTTTGTTGTTTCTTACATTGTGGTTTGTTGCACAGCCCAAACAAACAAGATATATTAATCAGTACTGCGTTTTCGAGGTGCTGGTCGGCGGTGGTGGACAGCAACGGAGTACATTTACTTGAAGACTGTACTTCAGAACATTTTTTTCAGTATTTGTACTTTACTTGAGTATTTGTTTTTTTGGAAACTTTTACTTTCACTCCGCTACATTTCAAAGGCAAAAATATTGTACTTTGGACTCCACTACATTTCTAGGAAGTGTGTTGTTACTTACTTTATATACAGTCTATGCTGGCAATGTGTTTCAGCAGGTAGAGTTACCGTCGCGCATGCACAAATCGGCAGGAAGTGACCGGCAGAGAACCAAACAATAAAGAGGGAAGACAGGAAACAGCATGGTTTTGTCGTTTTACGTTTTTTTTTTTTTAACGCTAAACAGCATGTTAGCCTCTCGATGGGAAATTTGAAAACAAAAAAGTAAGACCCAACAGTCAACCAACAAAGTATTATGCACACTCTGCAGGAAGGAGTTTTCTTTTCATCGAAGCCCTTTCAGCTTAAAATACCACATTAACAGGAAGCAGGTGTTAGTCGGGGATTGACTCGGGCACTGAGAACAATACAGCAATGTACTGATATTAGAAAATGTCATTTTACTTTGTACTTTTGAATATTTAAGTATTTTTAAATGCATGTACTTTTGACTACTTAAGTATTTTTAAAGTACTTCAGTACTTTAACTTGAGTAACAACATTTTTGACCAATAACCTTTATTTGTAGTTGAGTAAGATTTGACCATGAGTATCAGTACTTTGACTTAAGTACTGAAGTTGAGTACTTTGTCCACCACTGCTGGTCGGGAGATTTTGTTATTGCTAAGCTTCTGCTGGTCGTAGCTTATGTTAGCGCTGTGAATAAGAAATCGGTGAGTTAAAAACAGTTGTCAAGAATTCAGAGCAAGTGTAGACATCTTGAATCAGGAATAAGTAGTATTTATAGGACCACTCTAAACTGAAACACCAATGGGCAACACACAAACTTCCCACTGGTGCTAAAAGTGTTGTAGTCCAGGCTAAACCCTCAACAGCGAGCGAGCATATTTATTTATTTTCATGGACACATTGTTAGTCTCCTGCTACCACAGCGTAAATAACATCCTCAAAATGAAGATTATAAAGGTGTATTATGTAACATTTCCTCAATGTTTCCTCCAAATCACTAAGATTCATGAAATGCGGAGGGAGGAAAAATGGCTAATCTCCTTTTCTTATTCAAGCCGCAGTGACAAACAGGAAGCTGAGCAACACTGTGAGAGGAAGGAGTGATTATACTGAAGTTGGAGAAATGTCTTGCTATTATACAGGAAGAGGTTTTTTTTGTTTTGTTTTTCTAGTCACCATCTCTACTCACTAAGAAATGTACACTCAGTGTGAATTATCGTAGGATTATACACCAGCCTTTCCTGGGAAGATTCCCCTCGCTCTCCGACTGTAACACATTAGCATGATTGGATTGAGAATAACTGTCATGAGACTCTATTTAATAGTAACAAAGAAAAAAGCATACATGGAGAGGATGCACAAATATAACAAAAGCTAATTGCTCATAGGCAGGGTACTGTATAAATTCAGTTGATTCAAGGAATTCACAACAATATTGCAAAGATGTCCTTCATTTCTCTGCTAAAAGCAAAGCATTGTCACCTGCTTTTTATGTGATGCTCAAGGTTCATGTCATTGGTAGAATACTGCACCAAACCTAGACAATAAGAACATTTTCCATATGTCACTGATGAGATGAAAGAAATGATACCCATCATGCTTTATTGATTTCTGCTTTCAAAACAGGAGATGAAAAGGAATAAGCCCGGCACCAGAGATTTTTGAGAGCCAATCGAGAAGTGTGGGCTGCAGCTGGATCGCAAGGAGCCACATCATTACTATCTGGTACATTCAGTGTCCATTAGCACATTAAGTTTTGTGCAGCACATAAAAATCATTGCACGGGTTGACCTGGATCCATATTGAGAGATTACAAATATACAAGGATCCCAACTTTCATTTTACAACCGTGTCACTCCTGCATATGTATTCCTGCTGTTTTATGCCTTCAAGTGTTTGTCAAGTGTTTGCATCAATTAAATAAATGAAACAATAAATAATGATATTGTCTGCACATGCTGTTTTCCACAGTGCACATGAAATACACAGGTTCTTCCTTGTACATGCATCACTGCACACCACTGGTCAGAGGCCGTCCAATTAAACCCGCTTCACTTTTAGTATGTCTGTTTAGACATGCTTTTCTGTTAATTAATCATTGAGAATTTAGAAAGCTACAATAACATTTTTTTCCTATTGCTACTGGTAATTTTACAGAGTAACCACAGAAAAAGGAAAATATTCTTGGTCCTGACCTACTGCTTTGATATTTTCTTACACCAGGGTCATGCAAGTCAAAGTTCTTTTTCAAAGGACACATACTGCATTTCTATGCCAGGCCTTTTTATTTGCACAGATTGTTTCCTTGGACTCTTAGTTAAAAGACTTTGCAAAAGGAGGAGGCCTCCATAGTGACCCTCAGGTATCAAAAAGGTACTCGAGAAAACATTATTCGCTGAAGCTGCTTCGGTTGAGTACACAAAAAGCCTTTTAGGAACTGTTCTTTTAGGAGCACTGAATGTTTTATCCCAAGGATTTTTTTTTTCCTGAGAGCTCTTCCTCACCCTTGTACACAGATATGACACGAACCATCGCACCAAGTGTCTATAATTAGATGGAAATGGCTTAAAAACAAGCCTGCATGTTTATTTTCTTTCCATATTTTTCTAAACTCTTTAAAATGCATGGCAGTCAGAAACATTTCTACCCCATTGTGGGATGTAACGGGGACTCTCCCTTTGTCTCACGGCGATGTGCACCTTTAAAATTTTGAAGATGGCAAAGATGAATCATTTCTGAGTAGCAAAGGCCCCAGGTGTGACTTATTTCTGCCATCGTGAAACTATAACAGATTCCAAAGAGCTCTTCTGAGAGCACAAGTGGCTGTTTATTAGTAAAATAGGCCAGCAATTTAAATATGCAGTCATCAATTACAAGCACGGAATTAACACCGCAACACAAACTATTATCCTTTTGTGGGTTACTACAGAAATTTAAGGGACGATGTAATTATTGTGCTGAATTTAGCTTCATTTATACAGTGAGTACTTCTCAGATAATCAGATATAAAAATGTTAAAGTATGCACCAGGAAATCAATAGGCGGGTGAGCATGATATGTTTATGTGTTCATATTGTATATTTGAAGAACTGCCCTGAGCTCCAGTCTAACCTCTTCAGCCCTCTAAAATCCTACTGGATAATCTAAACCACAAATGCACAGGAGCTGGACTTTAGTTAAAAATGAACACACTTGCATATTATCATGTTGGATATATTATTCTGTTAAAGAGATATTTATTTGGTGTGTGGTAAATTGATCATTCTGCTGAGACAGAGGTTCAATCACAACATCCCAGTTAATGAGTGGCACCTTGTTTTCCCACATCATTTATTGACCCACTTGAGACAAAGAAAGACACCTTTAAAATGTTTTACCCATTTACTCCTCCAATGTTATTAACTCAGAAGACAAGCATGCCTGACTGTCCACTTTGCACTGCCTCATCTACATCAACAAATCAAAGGCACAGGTGCCACTTCTGAGTTTCACTTTATACTGGCATATAGAAAAATCTTTAAAACATCATGTACTCATATATTATTATTTATTTGTGCAATTAGACAAGAAAGTCAACACATTATTTTTATTAGCATATGAACGACACTGTGTTGGATGTTTGGAGCTAGAAATGACCAAATTTGGAGATGAGGGGAGGGGTGAGGAGGTGTGTCTGACTCTTAAAACCAAGCACACTACCCAATGGGATTGTGACATGAGTTCAGCGCTGGTCTCATAGGAGATCAGGTGTGTGGATCAAACAAACCACACCCCTGAATATTTGTCCTTTGAAGCCTAAAATCTACTTCATGATGATTTTTTTTCAGATGGACCACCAGATCACTGATAGGAAGAAGTGACTTCAGCTAATGACATCAGAATGACTTGTGGGAAGGGTTAATGTAAGTGTAGGTAAATGCCGTCGGGAGTGTTACACCTTCCATCCAACTATCAGTCTATAACCTGCCTCTGTACAACATGGAAGCTCCTGTCAGGCATCATAGCGGCTAAGATGAGTAGACACATGGATCAATACATGAGCAGGGCCCAGAAAGGAATTGGGAGAAACACCAGAGGAGCAAAGCACCAGCTCCTGGTAGACAGAGCACTCACTCAAGACTGTAAGAGCAGACCAATCTGTGCACGCCTGGATTGACTACAACAGAGATTCCCATGCACCACCTGCGGTGCACAAGCTGGCGCTGGATGGTGTGCAATGTGAAAAGGATAATGGCGGCCTATGCAGAATTGGTGAAAAACATGGAAATTGTGAGGTGTGAAATCAAAAGTTAAGATCAGAAATGAGAGTAAAGAAGCTAAGAAACAGAGAGCTGCGTTGGAGTGAGCCACGGAGAAGATGACGGCGGCAGCAGCGAGGGGGGGTGGGTGTTGGTGGTGTGTCAGCTAGGTGGGAAGTCAAAGGTGATGCGCGGTCTTAAAAGGTTGGGAACCGATGGACTGTAAGAAAGCCTAAGACTCAGTGCCACACATCTGGATCCTGGAATGCTTGGACCTGTATAAGATCAGCAGGACACTAAATGCCTTCATCAAGAACTCAATGAGACTGTGGAAACCAACACTAGAACCAGTTGCACAGGTTTCCATCAAGTGCGACATATACCAAGGAGATGCTCTGTCCCCACGCTGTTCTGCATAGGCCTGAATCCCCTCAGCCTGATCTTCACCGAGAGTGGCTATGGATACCGATTACGAAATGGGGCAACCATCAGCACCTCCTCTACATGGATGACATTAAGCTGTATGCCAGGAGTGAGCGGGACATCGACTGATCCACCTCCCCAGGATCTACAACGTTAGCACTGGAATATCATTCGGATTGGATAAGTGTGGGCGGATGGTGACAAAGAGAGGGAAGATGATCAGGACTGAAGAGATAGAGCTACCAGAAGACAACTTAGAAGATGTTGAGGACGGCTACAAGTACGTTGGGATCCCAAAAACAAGTGGAGGAGGCTGCAAGGAAATCAGCCACAGCCAAATACCGACACAGAGTAAGGTAAATCCTTAATGGAAAGAACATCATCTTATCAACACCTATGTCCTGACAGTCATCAGATACCCCACTGGCATAACAAGCTGGACAAACAAGGAGATAGAAGCCACTGATCGCAAGACAAGCTCCTCACAATGCATGAAGGGTTTCACCTCAAGTCCAGCACCTACAGGAACATCTGTGTTGAGCATGGTTTGGAAGTCCCCAGGTCAAAATGGGACACAGCCCTGAAGCTAAGATTCTGTGGGACTTGCAGATGCAAGCTGACAAACTGGTGATGGTGAACCATCCGAACATTGTAGTTGTGGACAAGCAGCAGAAGCAGGCCGTAGTGATAGATGTGGCAGTCCTAAGTGGCAGCAACATCAAGAAGAAGTCTGAGAAATATCAAGGGCTGAAAGAAGAGCTAGAGAAGATGTGGAAGGTGAAGGCAACAGTGGTCCCTGTGGAGAGATTCCAGGTACAACATCTGAGATCCCTGTTCAGAAGAGTACAGTTATAGGAACACTTAAGATACTGTGCAGAACCCTCAAGGTCCCTGGTAGCCCCTAGAGGGTAACACTGCAGCAACACATAACAGGTGCATTGGAGTAGAAAACATATGCACCTTTCTCAAACACCCAGGTATGGATGGTTCTGTGAAGGAATTACTGCACATTAAGGTAATATACTCATATAACTCATTGATGTAGATGGATCAAACATGGATAACCCTGAATGTTTAATCAGGGATCCTATAATAAATTCTTTAATTCCTTAATTACACAGTAAGGATATATCATATGTGCTGAAATATAAAGCGTGGCTGCTCTCCCTGTTTTATATTTTCATTTTACAGTAGAAATTGTGTACTCCTGTGTACTTTCTGCTCTCCTCTAAATGGCCAATTGTTCTTCCTCTTTTCTCCATCTGTCTTGTTGTCTTCCACTGTGCCTACATTTAACTGCCTGTGAGAAGCAGTAATTGTTTTATTGGTACCTGATTCATAAAACTAAATGAGATTCTAAATCACAGGCTGTATTATAAGTGTTACCGAGTATTTTATCTAAATACAGTGTGCAACCCCTCTCTCATTTCATCTCACTTACGCCACAGAGGGCCTCACTCATCACTCAAATAAACATATCTAAAAATCTTGTATGTTTGCTAATCCATGCGATGAAGGATTTGCACTGGAGTAATTGTAGCACATTGTGAGCAGGATAAAAGCATAAATAACCAGAATGAGTGGCAACTTCTGATTTGTCTCCGCTTGCTGATAGGAGACCGTGGGACTAAGTCATGCAGATTAAAATAGCCACTAAAAACACACTAAAATCAGTAGAAACTATTGAGCGCTCCTGTCTATAAGCCGCTATTGAATTTATTCGAACAGTTTCATGTGGTCCACTCTGACCGGGTCTGATGTGACGACGCTAAATGTATCGGCGGCACGAAGCTTGCTAGCTTGTAAAAAGCCAACGAGCTTCGTTCAAAGTGTCGGAAAAAAAAGTAGCGGCTTATAGTCCGGAAAATACGGTATGTTTGTTTTTTTTGTTCATTATATGTTAAAATCCAATAAAATGTTGCAAAAAAAAGTTACTTATAACAAAAACACCTAACACCAAAGGAAATTTTAATGTATCAATTTATTGCATGTTACAGTACAGAAAATAGAAAGTGAAAATGTGTGCTTACAAAAGAAGTCGTCGACATTGTTTTGAAATAGAAAAGAAACAACTTGAAAATGGAAAAAACAAAATCACTCATACTGAAGATACAGATGAATCATTCCCATCAAAGTTTCTTCAGAGTAGGATTCATGGTAGATGTACACAAAGTATGTCAACACTGTGCAGGTCCCGTACAGAAATTTTTGCCAAGACTTAATGTAATCACATGCCAGTTTGCAAACTCGGAAATTCAAAATGATGCTTTGACGGTTTTCATTCCAAACTGTTTTACAATCATATGAACATATAAAAATAATATGTTCATTGTGCATTCACACAAAACCTGGCTAATGATTTTCTATTAATAAAAAAAATCAAAGACATTCAGTTGGATTCCACTTCTTTTCATTGACAAGTTGTTGGACAGTAACAATACATCTGGTGAGGATAAAAACTCAGTATTTTATTTATTGATAAATTCACTTCAGGCCAGCCAACAAATCAGTGAAAATCAAGTGAATGACAAGAAGTTCCTAAATCTTTTTTTTTTTTGAATGAAGAGATGGTGCAATGTAAACTAAAAGCAGAAGTGTAAAAATAAAAAAAAAAGCTAGAGGACAAATATGAGCATATATTCACATGGTTGAATTCAGATTGCACAATGTGCACTAACTCAGCATATGGATTTCATAATTTACAAAAATGTCTGAAAGTGTGCAGAGTTACCAAGCAGGAAAGAAACGGGAGAAAAACACTATCGACACACGTTTTATTAAAAATAAAGTGTGTTAATTTAAAACCACTACCTCCATTCACAGCAGCCTTCACACCATCTTTAAGATCAATTTGTTCTTTTGGTGTGGTCCGATTTGACTGTCTAACAAACAGCGTCAGTATGGCTAAGGAGATCTGTTGAGTTGTATTCAGATGGCTTTGATTCCACTGCAATGCAGCATGCTGCATTCAGAAAGCAGGAGCAGATAATAGTGTTTTAATCGTCAGGCTCTGCTCCACCCCGTGGAAGACATGCAAGGAAAAGGTTAATTAGCTCATTAAAAGCCCCCCCGAGTGAGTAAAGCCATTTTGCCACATGAGCGTGGGGGTGACACAATCCTCCAATTAACAATTACAAAGCTGATGAGGAAAGCTAAACAAATAATCACAACATTTGATTAAAAATGCTCACACTTTATTCCCAGTTCTTAAATGACAGGGTCAGATTTGTTTTCCAGAACTATCTTAATACAGTATTCACATGTTCATATATTGATGGATGAAAGAACAACTGGTCAGGGGAATAGTTTTTCCATGTACTGGCCATTTCGATATGACTTCCTAAATTTACGGGGGGCAAAATCCAAAGTGATCTCTTCTGGGAAAAAACGAAAAAACTCCAACTGAAGTTATCACGAGGTTTTATGCGGCTTAGATATATTTCAGTGTTTGGTTCTTTTTCTTGAACTTCCCCTAGAGGAAATTTCCAGATTGCAGTTCCTTGTTGATCTCAGCTAGAAAGTGATAGTTTCCACTTTTCTGCCAAATAGAGTGCATCTTGGAAAATACCAGCTTCCTTTCTCTGCACAAATCTGTGTATTTGGGTGTATAATCTAATCCAGTAGATGTACTTCAGGGATGTATCTCCTAATGGTCAACAGAAATAACAGCACGACACAAACCAGTATCTCTTTCTGACATGCTGTACTAGATAGACTCAAAGAAATCTGAACCCACCTCTGAATAACAAGCCACGCAAGAGCAAAATGCTTCTCGCCACACTAAAGAAGCTGGAGTTGCTTAGTAGCAACCGAAGCCCATTTAAAAATAAAGACTATCCCGTGTTGTGTTTGAACAGGGCCGAGAGTACCGGGGGAGATGTAGCTTGTAGCTCATCCTAATCACAACGAAACACAAGCAGTTTGACAGCAAATAAGATCATAGGAAGTTATTTTTGTGGCTGAATATAATTATTCAACAGCAGACAAAATTTCCAAGGGAATATATAAATATGAATCCCTATGATGTCACGGTATGCCAAGCTGCTGCACATACATGACATTAATATTCCTCGCCTAAAGGGAGAGAAGAAAAAAAAACATCCTTATGCTCCTCAAAGTATTGCTCAGAAGAGGTTAGCCCACGTACTTACACACTTACTGAACTGAAAAGTGCAATGTTCTAATAAAGATGTATATATTTACAGTATATGCCTACATATTTATCAGTGCCTAATTTTGAATATCAGAAAAAGTGTAATTTAAATTCCAGAAACAATCCCCAGGCCCATACGAGGTCATGGTACATCGAGTTGAGTTTATTTCAGCAGACTGATTACAGCAGATTCTTCTGTTGTTGTGACATGTCTCGTGGTGTGGTCATGTATGATCTGGCGTCATTCATAAAAAGGTCATAAATACATGCATTCATAGCTGCAACACAAAGGAACCCAGGAGGACACTGTTGCCCTCTTAAAACCTTGAAATTGTGAAAATATTTAAACATGTTAAATTTACAGAAAAGGGTAAAAAGAGTGAAATCAAATAAAAACCCCAGAAAAAGCATAAAAAAATTTACATTCTATCCAAAAATCAATGAAGTCCCTCCGATCAATTGACTTCATCCTGCCCCATATTCTGTGGACGACAGTCAGCGTCCCCCCTCCCTGACTGTTTTCTTCAGATGATGGTGACGCTTGCCGAGGGCTGAGCGCTCTCCTCGTGGGCATGGCTCTTCAGCAGGTCTTTCATGAACTGCTCCAAAGCAGCGAAGTAGCCCTGACACTGCCACGTGTCGTTGTGCGTGCCCTCTGGAAAGATAGCCAGGCGTTTAGTCCGCGCAGGAGACAGCTCGTACAGTTGTTTCATCATAACTGGTGGAATGAGCTGGTCTGACAGGCCAGACACGAACAGCGAAGGCATGCGGCACAGCGCCACCTGCCGATAGGACAGAAACTGATTCCTATAGCACCATAAGGGCAGCAGGCGCATGGGCAGGAAGGAGAAGAGCGTTGCTGCCATGTGGGGGATGCTGAGAAATGTGTTTTCAACAATAATGGCTGCTACACGGTGAGGGTTGACTGATGCCAAGCGCACAGCCACAGCGCCTCCTAAAGAGCGACCAAAGAGTACCACCTTTGTCTTGTCCAGATCGGGGCGAGTCATCACGTAGTCCAGTGTGGCCTCAGCATCCAGGTACAGCCCATCCTCACTGGGCTCACCCTCACTTTTTCCATAGCCACGGTAGTCCACCAGCACCACGTTGGCTTTAAGATTGACCAGCATCAGCAGGGCGTTTGGCACCCTGTGACCAATATTGCCTGCGTTACCATGGAAATAAAGGATGGTGGGTGGAGCAGAGGAAGTGGGGCCGCTTTGATTGCCAGACGTGACTCCAGGAGGTGCGTCCCCTCCCGTGTAACGAAGCAGGATGAGGTTGAGCTTGACGCCGTCCTTGGTGCGAATGTACACATTCTCATGCGGGATTCCTGTTGGCATGGGAACATAAAGGCGGGAGGAGGAGGGCTGGTCGGGGAAGTAGAGGAGAACATCCTGAAATTTATAGAGGATGCCCGCCACAGACGCCAAGATGAGAGCGAGGAGAAAAAATCCTCCATACAGGTGGAAGGTGAGGATGAGGGCCAGAAGGGAGACTCGACAGGCCCCCCAGGACCAGGAGGCCAGAGTCAGGGTACAACGCTCCATTGCCCCCCACAGCCTCCAGGGCTTCTCCATGGCTACACAAGAGCTGAGTCACAAGATGCACAGTCTGCAAATACACACAGAACCAAAGAGAAAATATATCAAAAAAAGGGAGAAGGTTTCAGGCAAATAATCAGGCAAAGCACAGAGATGATTTTGATGAAAAATACACAAAAACATATATATAAAAAAATATATCTGGCAACAGTACAAAATAATTCAAATTGTGTTTACAGTCAATGAGTGTATTAGTTAGCTGCTTCATTATTAAAAACTCTAAAACCAGTGTGCCAGTGTTCCAAAAAACATTAAACACTATGATTATTTTACACAATAGATGATGAAAACATTTAAGAAAATGCTCATCCAAAGATAAAATGCACCATGTCAAGTGTGTGGAGTGATCTCAGGGTCATACAAAAGTCTATTCTACACTGTAGTCACTTAAATAAAAAAATAAAAAAATAAAAACAAGAATCAAAGGCGTAAGTAAACATCCATTCAAGATGCTTTTACTCGTAACAGCCATAAATAGAATAGATTAGAAATACAGCACTATCCAAAACGACCTCTGTGTTGAGTATTCAATCATTCAAAACCTTCAAAACCTTCAGCTACTTGAAATAGCACTGATTATTTCAATAGTAGTAGTAATATATCAAAATATGACAATTAGGTGACAGGCATACAAAACACATTCAGTCCTAACCATCCCATCGCTGTCAGTCACCAGCAGGTTAAAACCAGGGGTGCTGTACCAACACCAGATCAGCTGGGTCAGGTGTGTGTCAGCCAATCAACAACTGGTGAGCAACAATTCTTGCATGAACTGAAAATGCCACCTTAATCAGATGAAGGCATAATGATGTGGAAGTATATGGAGGGCTGTGGTTCTCCAGCACTACGGTAAGGCTAGGAAAATACACCCGACACCTATTTACAAATATCAAAACATTGAAAAATATCGACCCCACCCACGATAAAGAGATGGTGACAGCTGCTGATGAAGAGCTCACACGACTAACGTCACGAAAGCTCTGACAGTTAGCAAGCTAACGTTAACTAAAGCAGTCACGTGTCAAAAAAACAACCTGATAAAACAGCCACAAAGCTTTAGTTAACAAGCATAAAACCACACAAAATCCTGTTTAAATCAACGTCGAGTTGGCTGAGTAACCCTAATGGGGACAACCTGCTAGTGCTGTTAGCAAGTTAGCCATCTAGCTAGCTCATCATAGGTTAGCAAGTTAGCCACCTACTCACCCTTCTCTCATCTTTAGCGTCTCAGCTGCGTGAAATTTGCACAAAACACTGACACTCAGACAGCACAGTCGCTGTCATCAATCCCTGTACCGGTTAACAAAATTATAGTTGCGGTATCAAGATAAGTGAGTGACTGTCAGCAACAGCCGGCGAGACTAGCTACACAGCTGGTTAGCATTACTGGTGCAACCTCATTGGGCTCCGTATACAGCTTCGTGGAACACACAGGGTTCCGGGTGGAACTTTTTGTCTGCGCAAACCCATTTAAACAGTGTTGTGGTGTTTTAAAAACATTTGATCAGTTTGCTGCTGAAGATAATATCTATAAAATAATATTTCTAAAGTGTAAAGCACAACACAACTTGCAGGTCATCTAAGACAGCGGTTTGAGCTCAGGGCCACGAACCACAATTACATGTGTTATTCAATTTTCTTCCACCAGGTGGTGCTCGTAGACAGAATATAAACACTCACTAAATCAATCTTAATTTTACAAAGTTAAAAGTTAACTGTCCGGGTCAACGTTTGTGGCTTAAGGATATGTCATGTGCAATGCAGTGTTGTATTGCAGAAAAAGGATTATATAGTATAGGAATATTATTGGAAATTATTTATTACACAAATACAGAAAGTTTTACATTTGTGTTTCTCTGTTGTGTTAATAAAGGGCAACACAAATTAGCAATACTACCATGTTACACACCCTCCCTCCTCCATAAAAGTCCCCAAGTGTTTGAATCCATTCATTCCCTGAAGAAGAAACAAAGAAAGTATAATTTGAAAATTAATGTCGGCCTGCTTTTGCAATCTCAAGAGTGGACTACGAAAAAAAACTGTTGGGCCATTTTTCCATTGGTATTGGTGGAGTCAGAATTAACACATCTCCAAGCCCACCAAAGTGGGTCAACTGTAAATGTGAAAGCCATATAGGTGGGTAGGGTGCTGGGAGAAATGTCCTTGAATTGAATATC
The DNA here is from genome assembly GCA_900323345.1 of Pseudochromis fuscus. Classification (NCBI taxonomy): domain Eukaryota; kingdom Metazoa; phylum Chordata; class Actinopteri; family Pseudochromidae; genus Pseudochromis; species Pseudochromis fuscus. Next base: position 34,614 of record OOFC01015104.1, read on the forward strand.
CCTCAATGATCAGTCAGGACATGAAGCACATCAACCTACAAACAGTGGTCACCTCAGTTCCTATTTGCTTGAAAAAAAACTCTGACAAAAGCTTCTGTCACCTGGTTGTATAGGATGAGGTCAACAAAATGAGCAAAGGTGATGTAACAGAGGATTTGAGCAGACTGGTTGTGTGCACTGTCACTGCCAACGATTTAACACACAGTTGATTTAATAAACAGAGGAAAGCTAATTAAAAATTCAAATGGTATATGTTGAAATGTCTCCTCTTCCTATGTTGCCCATTGCTGTATTTAACATCTTGCTCACACCCGGTGTGACCTTGGAGGAGACAGACAGATTATGTGCAGACTCACACAGCTGTTGGCCGTTCAGCTTTGTCCTTGAGGTTCGTTGATTTGATTCTGTGTTGTCCAATTGGACAGAACCCTGAGGTGGAGCAAGCTGTTCTGTTCTGTCAGATAAAAACTTTATAAGAGAGCAAAATTAGGTCAGAATACAATACACCTAAAAATAGGCTGCATATGAAAGCCTTTGATTCGTGTGTATTATTTATTGTCGAGGCAAAAATGCTGACACGGGCAATAATGAACCTCAAAATCCCAACATCAAGGTTGCTCGGGAGAGGTTTGCAATATGCTACTTTGGAAAAAAGGGTTTTGATGTAATTATGCATACACAGTGATGACATGGTGATGATCATATACTGCAAAACTGTTCATATTTTGCATGAACAGGTGGAGAGATTACCATCTCACCACAAAGATGTATATAATCTATGTAGTTTACTTGCTTGTGTGTACTAAAGTGTGCTGTAAAGTTGCACTGTTGCTTAAATGACAAAAAAAAATGTGTGCAGACCAGTATTGGGATTATTGGGATTGCAGACACCATTTCATTTTGTTTGTTTGTAAGATGCTCCACTACACTCCATTTTAAATAGGCACTCTCTTGAAAAACAGCCTCCAAAGGGAAAAAGGCTCTTTGCATCAGATTCTCCAGAATTAGGATTGAGGAGGAATTTTTTTCCTCCAGCTTGAACAAATTAACTTTAATATGATGTCCGTGTTCAAACTACAGCCCATACATTTATTCAGATTGTGTAGTAGAACAAGGATAAGTTATCCCACAAATTTTTCCTGGGAGATACACTTGTTTAAGGTGCACTTTGAATGACTGTGAAGTCCTCAGATCATGTGACTTCATGCCAACATTCAATATAATAAGAATAAGAATATAATTTGTAGTAAAAACCAAACAAACACCAAACTAACAGCCTACACATAAACAAAAACATAAACACATACTAAGTGTTATTCATATTTTTTTGGGAAGAGTTTGTTTCAAAAAATTAAAGTTTTTCTTTGCTCTTCAGATCACACTGTAATTAACTGATTAAGAGTTGAATAAAGTATAATAAAAAATGTCCAAACATTAAAAAATGTGGTAAATTACTAAAAATTGACAGAAAGACTTAAAAAAAAAATAAAAGAAAATGTTACACCTATGTCCCCTAAATGGGAAAAAAAAATATCCAGGACGAAAGGAAAATGAAAAATATTGGAAAAAAAAGTCATAACATTTAAATTTTTCCCAGATCCACTAGAAAATAGTATTTAATTAATTTTACCATTTGTAAGAATCATAGTGCTGGGCAAATTTAACTGGCGGTGGCCCTTAGGTAGTGTACTATATCTATGCAGCAGTATGCATGAGCACGCACACACACACACACACACACACACACACACACACACACACACACACACCCACAAACCCTCATACACACTTATACACACGCACTCTGAGGCTCTACTCTCGGATCCCTTGCCTCAATTACTTGAAATATAGCACTCTAAAGAGCTGGAGGGCCCAAGCTCAATAACACAATGTCAGAGCCGGTATAGGACGAGGAGTGACTGCGGTGACCCGGCTGGGAATATCATATCGTCAGGCCAATAGGACATGTTTATTATTCACCTCACGCCATGCACCCAGTGGCCTCCTAGGAGCACCAGAGCAGTAGAGTATAATCCTACAAGGCACCCATGGATCCTGTTGATAAAATGTGAAATTGTGCTTTTATGATGCACATTGATATTTCCGTCAGTCAGCACCTTCTGATGCTGTGACTTTAACTCTTCATGTGTAATCGCCGCCGTCACTGCATATTTTTTTTTTTTTTCATTTGTGAAAGACGTGGTCGAGCTTGTCTGACATTATCACAAATGATGCCTCTTTGATTTGCGAGTCACCGAATGCCAGGCGAAGGGTGATAGATGGTGGTGTCCATGGCTAAAATGTAAATGCGTTGTCTCCTTGGAGACAGAGCGTTGCTTTGAGCCCGGAGAGGGACAGCTACATAATGGCAACTCTTCATTTCAAACAGAGGAGAGGGCAAATACAGCCACAAGTTACCTGTCAGTGCAGCACAGTGTTAAAACTCCATCTATTTATTTCATGTTAATTCAAGTAGGACCTGCTGTGGCTCTTATTGCTCAATCCTGGTGTCAATCCTACATTGTACAGTGATGTGAAATAGACATATCTACCTGTGGTGCTGTGGACATGAAGTGAAGATTTCCCCCTATACACAATCCCTGCCAGGAGTAAATTGGGTGGAAATTGCTATATGTCTCAGGCAGCAATTAGGAGGCCTCCTGTGGCAAAGAGGTAGACGTTTAATAAAGGCTCCATTTCCCTCATTTCCCTTGCAAATAAACCTTCTGTCACACCTATGATGGTATCTATCATTCCAATTAACCTGCCAATATAGGTTTGTCCATACATGTGTTTGAAATATGGGACTCACCTTACTAAAGTACAGGAAGTGGAGGCTGCAATTTAAAAAAGGACCATTCAGTGAGGTAACAAGGAAGAAACATCAATAATTACATGTATTCCACAAATAAAATTGCACAGAAGTTCCTTGTGTTTTTATTCCTCGCCGTGTGGACACTCGCCGTGATAAGCAGGGCATTAGGGAAGAGTGGTCGCCATTTTCCCCTAAAAGGCTCCTGTCATATCGTCAGCATCTTCAGAGTGTGAATGATGTTATTTAAGTCATCATCACTCCTCTGGTCTTTGCCCAACCTCCTCTGATGGTAGAAATAGATAATTAGCACATTTTGTGGTTGTGTCAAAAATAAAAATGAAAAGGTGACTTTTCAGAGAGAGCTTTGTGAAATAACCTCCACAGTGGGAACATGAATACCCACAGCTTCTAGCAATTGGTTTGTTAATCCATATGTTTTTTATGTCACGTTTATTTGATACAAGTGAAAATGAAAATTATTCTTTTGTTTAAATGTTAAAGAAATAATTCTACATTTTGAGAAGTATCTTTTTTTTAACTGATAATAAAACATAGACTGTATATGGCAGGGGTGTCCAATCCTCATCATCAAGCTCTGCAGAAGCCTGATAACGATCCAGGTCATTTGAATCAGGTGTGTTGGAAGAGGGACGCATCTAAAACATGCAGGATAGTGGCCCTCAAGGACCAGGATTGGACACCCCTGGTATATAGAAATGGCTGAAGCAACTGGGGTTCAAGAAGGCTGATGTGGAAGTGCAACCACGAGATGCTGGCTCCAAAAAACTGACTTCAATTCAAAAATCCTCGTTTTCAATCATGAAAAATCAGTCAACACATTTTCCCACAAGTCATTCTGATGTCATTAGATAAAGTTCATTCTTCATATCTTCACATCATCTGATCTGGTGATCCATCGAAAAAAAAAAACAAAAAACAAAACATAATTAGATTGGCAGAGGCTTCAAAAAGAGGAATATTTAGGGGCATGTCAGTTTGATTGACAGGTCTGGTCTCCAATGATTTACAAGTGGTTTGTTCAATGAAGAATGATGAATTTGTAAAAGACTGTTTATAATCCTGTGATCTAAACAAAATTTTTAAGAGAAAAATGTTGCTGTGTTGTACAGCTTTTATA